>JAVKLA010000062.1:13934279-13986510 GCA_034782735.1 Sagittarius serpentarius | reverse complement strand
ATCAACATTCTTCTCATACTAAACCCAAAACACAGCGCTGTACCAGCTACTGGGAAGACAATTAACTCTGTCCCAGCCAAAACCAGGACAGTTCCTAATAGACTTTATTGGCCTTGATAGCCTCCAGCTGGGCCCTCCCGCCATGGGGCCAGGTGCTCCCTTCAGCTCGGGCCTGAGCTCTACAGTCCCTGCCAGCTCCTACATGGCAGGAATGCTAGTCTCCAAGTGTGCGCCAAGCCATGCCTGGGCCTGGCAATGGATCCACTGGTCTGGACACCGCACCCATGGACTAACTCCTCAGCTTGACCTCAGACAGCTCCCATCACGATGAACCAGCCTGCTGGGCTGTGTCTGACCCTAGCCACCCTCACCAGACCTAATACCTGACCAGCTTCAGCTCAGACCTGCCTCATCACCGCACACTCGCCCCATGATCTGGACTCCTGGTTGAACCTGACTCTGGCCGTGGCATTGCCCTCAGCTCCTGGCTCCCCAGCCCTCGCCTTGCCCTGACACTGCCCTCACAGCTGTGAAATAATTGACTAATATGAAGAAAATGACAACACTAAGGCTTAAAATACTCATCTTTCTATAAAGAATGAGAACTGGGTCTTCTTGCAGTGCACTTTTAAGGATATTTGACACTGATCTGGTCTTGTGAGGTAAGCACAGAGATCCAGCTCCTATAAAGACCGGGGTGAGGGATCATGTACACAGGGGAATCCCTCAAAGCATCAGCCACACCTCAGCTTCAGTAGGAGCTCTTAGCTGAGGTGTACTCAAAGCTAGAGGAAAGCTGACTTTTGCAGCATCATGCATTTATCATGGCGGGTATTTTAACTCCAGCATGTCTCTACACCCGAGGAAAAAAATCCTACCGGTACCACTTTTCTCCTTATCTCACTAAATAAATGGAGTATCTGAATCATAAATATGATCTACAGATATGTATTATGGTTAAAAGTCAAGGTGTTCATGTTCCTGCCAGCATGTGGGACTAAATGGTATTAAGTCACTTGTACCTAATTAGCAAATAAACCAGATATGCTAATCTGATTAAAAATACAATTATGGCCTAGTTTCAGTATGTATTACATGTAGGCCTTATTGAAAACAGTACTACCTTAAATGTAAAAAGTACACACAATGATACAAAATACAGATTTCATGTCATGGACTAATAGTTACAGTCTATTTTCTGAACAAATGAAAATTCTCGATTATATTATAAAGTAAAAAATGTCATTATTATATAAAATGCACTGATACAAAGACACTAATAAATATTTCTATACCTTTACTATTTAAGAGTGACAGTTCTCTAAGATATCACTTTGAAGGCCAGCTTAATAAATCTTTGTTTTTTTCTCTAAATGACAAGAGATGTATCTTAAACTAAGCTGTAAGCACAATATTACACACCATACCTTTGCTGTATAAAATGAAGTACAAGCTATCATATGCTGGATGCTCTCATAACATCCTGCCTGACTCCTCTGCAAAACAGCACTTGGAATTTCTTGAAGGACAGCCAAGCACTTAATGAGGATCTGTAAATACAAGGGTTAAAACAAGGTTTGGAGTCTGCAACACCCTTACAAGCTTGTACCTCTGTACAGCCTATTGTATCTGATGGTGAACTTTAAAAATACTTTGAAATCTAACGGAGAGGATGAAATGCTAGCTCTACAAAAGCCAATAATAAAATTTCCATTTAATTTAACAGTGTTAAGATTTAAATCAGAGCCTTCTGGGATAAATGACACATTCACATAAAATCACAGTTATTAAATTACAGATACATGATGGATATTTTTGCTGATTTAATTAACATGAAATCAAAGAATGCTTAATTCAGTGAGATGACATACTCCTAGTAGAGGACTGCTTAAAAATACATCGAGCTGGTCAGAATTTGAAATGAAAGAAAAATGTTTCCAGTGTGCTCTAAAAATAAAAGACTACTTTCCCCCATTTTTGTCTATCAGACATGAAAAGAACATGCAACTAAACTATTTTTCCCTTTAATTAGGAAATCTGAAACAGAAGCCATTTCCCGTGGCTAGCCGTGCCTTTAGTAGGTCATCACAGCCAACGACTTCTTAAGCAAGAAGCTATCCCTGTATGTAAATAGATTATTTTTTTTTTTTTTTATCTAAACGCTCCTAAAAACTTCTCAGGGCCCTGAGTTGCCCGATAGTCATTCCCTGAGCAGCCTCACTTGGGGCATCCACATTAAGCTCAGACACAAGCCTTCAGTCCCTGCTTGAGCTACAGTATTGGCGTGCTGGTCTTCGGTTCTGTCTCCTGGATAGACCTTTGACCTGTGTTGTAGCCTTGTCTCCAGTCTCTGACTTGAACTCCTGCAGCTCCTGACTTTTTTCTCCTGGTTGGACCCCTGGGCCAGCCCAGTAGCTTTACCCTCTCTGGACTCTCCGTGGATCCTCTTACCAACACCCTGCTCTGTCTGCCGTGTTCAGATGCTGCTAGCCTGCGCTGCAGTCACCTCATCCTTCCTCACAGAGCGAACATGCTCTTACTGCTGCTCCCTGACAAAACTACCTAATTACAGGAAAAAAGTTGCATGTTTCTCCTGTATCCTTGCTGAATCTAAAAACCACATCTGCTGCTTCAGAAATGGCAGGAAAGAATTCAGGTACTCTGTTTTCAAAGAGAAGGTGCTTGCTTCTGGAAAGGAGTGCATGCCTGAAAACTAAAGACTGCATTATCAAACTACTGAATAGCCTTCTTTCTTTAGGAAAAAAGGAAAACTGTATATGAAGCAAACATTCCAGAAAAAGCCATAGACAAATGCTGCTTTTCTTTCCTCAAAATTGCCATCTGCAAACAGCATTCAAGTAGAAGCTACATCATAGATTCTACTATAGTTTAAAAATACCAACAAACCATCCTGAAGAAACAATCAATATTCTGCTGTTACTTTAGCATATCTGAAAGTAGAATCTGTGCATCTTACACTGAACATACACGCACTGGGAACACAGAAAACCATCAAAGGCTTTTCTTTCAGCAGCTCATAAAAACTTGAAGCCTAGATATTTAGCTCTTCCACTGTACAGTCCATTATAAGTTTGATTTGAATCACTGTAACTGCAGGACTTGGGTGCTAGCTGCTTTGCCTTAAAATGGTCTCACCTGAACTACTGGCACTGAATAAATCTTGTGATAAATAATTGGAGCAAGGAGACCATAACATTGGACAACAGACTGCAGAGTGTAACTTGAATCATTCAGCCAGTTGCTAAGTTCCATTGCCACAGTCATTCTTTCGCATTCTGATAATCTAGCAACCTGTAAAAGAAAAACACATTTTGATTCAAGTATGAATTCTGTTGTTTTAAATCATTGGAGAGTGAAAGAAGACAGTTATTGCAGTTTAAAAAGCCGTATAAGCAGCAAGTAAGATAAAAGTTTAAAAATTAATTTACATTGACACCTGTTAGAAGTATATAAACAAATGCAACATTATTCATGATTCTAAAGGAAATTATTGTTCTTGACCTAATTGTGCCCTCTGAATTTACCCATATAATTTACAAAGCCTGGTTAACAACCTCAACCTGTGTGGAATGGAAATTTCACATGCTAACCTCTCAAAGTAGGTAAGGGGAGGGTAACAATTCCTTCCTTTCCCTTCCAGTTATCTGCTGCAGTCCTTGCATGTGTGAGCAGATCCAGTAAAGTCACTGAGGACTGCTCACATTTTTACAAGACAAGTACTTCAGCAAAGAAAGACTGGAATAGGAATTTAATAATACAAGAGGCAAAGCTTGACTATCCAAATAAAAAAGAAAGTTTTTTCTGTCATTAACATGCCATTATACTATAAGAAAATCTGGAATAAGATAAAAGAAGCTTAGTATATTAAAACCATGAAACCCTGTTAGAAGTTCAGTATTAATGAAAATATATGTATTAAGTAACAGAAATGGTTATAATTAAAAATCTAAAGTGCATCTTAGTAGGACAAAAATAACAGTGATTATATTTCTTTCTTAAATTAGAGTCTACCACCACCAAAGTCAAGGAAAATCCTTCCACAGCTGGAATGAGTGGGCTTTGGATTAGGAAATAACTGATCCAGAAACCAGCTTTCCACCAGGATACAAAATAACTAACAGCTAGTAAAATACTTCAGAAGGGAAGAGCAGATAACTCACAGAAAATTAAGTATTCTGGAAATAGGATTAGTGCATTGCAACATTTATCTTGCAATGATGAAATAAAGCTGATCAAAAAGTAAAATCAAATCCAGCATACTATTTTAAGCCACACATACTTGTTTCTTATAAAGTATCTCACTGGAACAGATGGAATCACAGAAGAGTGCTCCTTCCATGACATTAATGTCACAGGCAGCAAATATATTCCTCAGAAAGAGGTGCAAGGTAATAGGAGAAGTCTGAGACACAGCTTCAAAACGTAACCTACAAAACAAAAAAGCAAAAGAACAGTAAAAGCATGTTAATGATGATTCAGATACTGCATACCTGAAAATGCATTATATTAAAATGCAGTCTTTAATTTTAAAATGATGGACAAACAGGATTACTGCAGCTACTTCTGGAAATAAGATGTATACATAAAACTGAAAAAATTGCTTAAAATTTCTAAAATAAAAAATAAATAAAAGGGATAAGACTCCTTTTCAAATTGTTGGCCACCTTGTACTATCCTAAGACACCTTTTCCTTAGTTGTTTCACCTAATCCAGTGGAACTTACTTTGAACTTTTCTTTGAAAACTTGGGCTGCTACAGCTTATTTATTTTAACTGTCTCCTTTTACACATTATTTTTCTGTATTCTGACAATGATGCATGCAGTTGTGAAGTCCATTACCAAGTGTTACTAACAGACTCCTTTTCATCACTGATGTCTTGTAGTACAAGTCTCAAAAGAATCTCTTTTCTTCTGCCTGCTTTGTTGTTGTTTGTTTGTTTCTTCCCTTGGGGTAGGGGGCATTTGTGCTTATTATTTTTTTAAAAATGTTTTTGTTACAGGAAAAATCCTATAATGCTTAAGTATAAGAAATAAATTCCTCCTTCTCCTCGATTGTATTTCCTAAAAGAGACCGAAACTCAAGAAGGAAGATCAAATAGACACATTCCCATACTTGAGATTACCAAGATACTCAACAGGGCTTCTGGCTGGAAAAAACAGGTTTCCTTTCCTTCCAGCTCCCTCTACTGTCTCTTTTAAGTCCTATGTACTTTAAAGCTAATCCGTCTAATTTCTTAGCTACCGATCAGTAAAACTGAAACTGCCTTATTTCAGGTCTGATACTGCAGCTTTGAGAATCTTCCACATCAACTGTAAATTTAAAAAAAAAAAAAAGACTTGGACATAACTGTCAGAAAAGCAAAATCCCTGAAACTGCTTTGCACAGCCATTTAAAATTATCTGTCTTCATTTGATTTATCTGAAAGTGGCTTCATTCAAATGTTATCTCTAGAGCTGTATGTGTTTAAAAAAAAAAAGAAAAGAAAAAAACCAAGAACTGATTAGGAAAAAAGATTAATGAAAAACAAGTGCAAAAAAAAAAAAAAGCACAATGACCAGCCTTGCATTCCTACTTTGCTGCCTAGGCTAGGGACAGATACAGAATATCCACATAGTCATGAAATAGGATGTCTAGTGATTATCTGCCCACAGGCTGCCTGTAAATCCCAAATGCCCTTACGGCATGTAACATCAAGACCCTAGGTCAATTTGTATGCCCCGCGTCAGACACACGGTGGCACTTTGAGGACAGACAGGATACAGAGCAGTGGTCTGGCTGAGCCCCCAATAACAAGTAGTACGCTCAGACACATTACTTTCTCCTGTCGCAGGATTCAAAGCACACAGCATCCAAACAGCATTACCAAGAGAAAACCGTGGGCTCTGGTGCAAGTATATACAAAAAATAGAGAGAAAACACTAGCTACATTATATGTCTCAAGCTAGCTGATCACTGGTTATTCTGTCTGTAAAGTGGAAATGGAAGTATTCTGACAAAACTTTTAGGAAATCCCCCCAATACCTCCTTCCTGAAACAAAGATCTTTATTTCTTCTTTAAGTCTTGAAACATTCAAGAACTATTAACACACATGCAGTAAGGTTGCTTCTTGTCATTATGGTTTCAAGATTAAGCCAGTCTGTCAAACTGAAATGGAGATGCTGCAAAATTTTTTTGTACCTCCTCCACAAGTTTGCCAAAACTTTCCTAATGAAGAATTGGTTTAAAAAGAGTTCCACACAAGTGAAGATGATGCTTTGTGTTCAGGTATACTGGATGTTAATTTGTTACGAAATTATAAGCAGCTGACTAACATTTAAAACTATTTTTTATTATAGTATTTCATGTCTATTATTTCATACAAGTCTCTTTCTTTTATCTGGGAATTAATAAGTTTTGATTTATTTTTGCATTTGGATCTATTGAATTTCAGTGAATGTAATCACAAAATTTCTAGCTGGGCTTTGTCATCATGAAAAACCTATAATATTATGGTTGAACATTTGGAATTTATTTATAAATTAAGTAATTTTAAATTTCTGTTCTAAAGCACTTTAGTATATTCAAAGATTATTGGCAGATTTATATAGCCACCCCAAAACAAAATTAGCAAGCATATACCCATTTTTGGTGTGTTCTTGACAAAATTTTCACAATTTCTGAACTCTACTGCTCCCTTAATTGGAAAGTCAAGAATCCAGGGCATACTACGTAGTTTGCATATGAAAATGCATCACACAGAACTAATAGCCACTTTATAAATGTTTCCCAATTAAGAAAACAATCATTATGAAGAATTAGGTGCGTAAATGCTAGCAGTTCCATAAATAACAAAAATCCTCTGCTAATTAGAAACCACTATATTTTTATAACCCATTTCACACCTTTTTTTTCCAGAATGTTTGTTATATCACAAGTCTGAACAAAATTTCACAACCTGGTACTCTTTAAAATAAAATGTGCACATCTATAATTAACTACTATTTTAATTTTGTTTTCACCAGTTACCTGTTTTCAGATATAGTCAAATTGCTACTTGCAGAAATAACAGCTGTATTGGCAGGCAGTGGAGAAGAACTTGAAACAAAATAATCCCACATTGGTGAAAATGCTTCTCTGGCTAATGTATAGTTGCCAGTCTGATAGGCTACCTACAAAAAAAAAAAAAATTTAAAAATTTAGCACGTTTCCATGTTCATCAAATAACCAAGCCAAATATGATTATAGTATAAAGAAAGGTTTTAAACCTCCCCCCAACATGTAAATTACAATTTCTGTAAGAATATTCTGCCATATTTGAATAAAACATATGTAGTAGCAGTCTGATTCTACTCATACTAGTTTGTCTTCAGAATTGGCATCAGAGAAGGCAAAAGGGTTTCTTGTCTGTTAACCAAGGATCTAACAGCCCTTTGTGGAACACTTTGCAGGTATTGTGCTGCAGTTTTTGAAGGCATATTATTTCATCTAGGTTTATTTTCCTTTTGCTAATACTGCAGAATGCCGTGCTGCTCTGGATAATGGGATATAAATGGAGCCGCACAAGTAGGCAAAAATTCATGTGGATACCTCTTACTCTGGAAGTTTTTAAGAAATATTCTAATTGTTTCCCATGATCTGATCTATAGGGCTAGACAATTTTGCTTTTCTCCATGCTACAACCTGTTTTAAATTTTCTTTATTAAGAATAAGAAAATTATCATAAAGATCTGACAGAGCCTTTGTGGTCTTCCACAAGCCACTACAAAAATAATTTCAATATGAAAATAGTTGGATTTGATACCTGGTAAATTCAATCACATTTTTCATGCCATACTGTAATGATTAATAAGACGATTTCTAGCACTTGGTCTCAATCACAAAAATTAAAAAAATAAATGATAAAAAAGAAGAAAGAAGTTAAATGCAGACTGAAAAAACAGGAACAGGAATAAGAAAACTAGCTGACAGACATCTTTCCCCTTCAACTGGAATTTCCAATAATTTTGAATTAAGAATTGAGTTACTCAAATATACCTTTTGTTATGTTAAAATTGTGGTTTGTGCTTATCAAGCTTTTGGCAAGAAATTCTTGAGTTTTTACCAGAAGTTTTAGAGCTACCGGTGAAAACAAGTAATTACAACCAAATTAAAGTATGTGTTTATTATCAAAGACTCTCATCCTACCTGAGTTAGATAGGCTCGAACAGCAGTAGCAGAAAGAGGTGGATAAGCAAGGATTGGCTTAGTTGTTTCCCCAATGGCATCACCAATAAGTTTTCCATCAGAAGAATATGCTGCGACTGCAAATATGTATTTCTCATTGGGATCTAAGCCTTGTATTTCCAAGAGGCTTTTCCCGTCAGCTGGTATCTATCAACAAAAATACTTTCTAGTTACACCCACCGTATATATCAAAAGCAAATCTCAAATTCTAAACCTTTATTGTTAAATAAATGATTTAATGGTCTTGGATACAATCAAAGTACGACCTAGATTAACAGACACGTCACGTTTCCACGTAATATTAGGTTCTTGAAGACAATGAGAAAACAATGACTGGGAAAAAAAGTATCAGTTTTCCCTGGTATGCAGTTGAGTGTTCTAGCCCTGAGCTGCGCAGCCATAGAAAGAGCATACGGCCCTCCTCCCTACATGCCACATGTATGTATTAGATATGGGCAGAGAATGTCTCAGGTCCTCTCAGCACCAAAACCAGGACTTTGGAGTTTGTGGAACAAACAACATATTTTCAAGCTCTTCTCTTCATTTTTCCTTCAAGTAATCATCCACCTGCATTTTAACATCACAGCTCACTCCTAACAGGCTTTTCCACGTTCACCTCCATAACCAGGACAACTTACACAAAGGAAAGTTTTAGGGTCTTGAAACAACAACTGACACAGTGACTGAAGCACAACATGAAAAACAAGATCATCATAACGTAGCATCAACACAGTGCTCTTATTCAAATACTGTCTGGCCTTCATGAGGAGACCTCTCAACAACAGAAATCCCTTCAAATGCTGGGGCTGAATCCTGAACCAGCAGACCAGAAATTAGTGTACGACAGTCGATAGTATCCCTTTAGAGAAAGCTTTTCTCATGTTGGTAAGCTGGTAGATCATTCCACCACCAAGAATTCTAAATCTTTTCCATGGAGCCAGCAGATAGTGACTTTGTCTGCAGATTAACATCTTGCAAAACCATATCCTAAAGCAACCAGAAGTTCCATTGCTGAGGCATATGGTTAACAGCAGGTCTGTGCATCTCCAGTGCCTGCCAGAGTGGCCTGGATGGACTGCAGCAAGTTCACAGAAAGAACAGCTAGCAGTGGGGTGAAAGTCTCCAATGAAACACTTAATTCACCTGGAGCAGGATAGTGTATTGAAACTAGTTCACTGGACGTCGCAGGAAGCTTGATTCTCTGGATTTGATAATAAGAATATCAAGAATAACATCAAAGGCTTTATTGCCAGTAGCTACACACACCTTCTCTTTTTATACACCTTCCTTTTGGGGGAGGAGTTAGGGGAACAGGCGCAAAGGGAAAGATTTCCTCTCCACCACCAAAGACAAGACTATCAGTGTTAGTATAGAGCTTGCTCACAAAACCAGGAAAGCTTGAAACATTGGGCAAAAGAGGTTGAGGTCATTCTTCTGTCACAATGCAAAACAGAGACTTGCCCTGCAGAGAACAGAATTCTTCATGAAGACCTCCAGGTATAAAAATGATCACTCAGGTCTGAGACTGCAGTAACATTTGCTGAAGAGGATGTGATGAAGCTTTTTTGCCCCTTTCTTAAAACCCAAAATGCAGAGTATGTTGATGGATCAGTCATCATTCGGGTGGACAGTGCAAAAGCACGCATAAGTGAGTGAAAAACAGAACTCTCTCAGTCTGTGCAGGAACATCAGACTGTGATTCAAAGGAAAAAAACTACACTAACACAAAACTAAAAAACCAAAGGAAATTCAGAAAATAAAACATCAAATTGTAATGAAGAAATAATATAAAAGAGTACCAACACAGTCCCGTCGTCAGTCATAAGTAATCAAAGATGTGTGGGATGATTTGTCATACCACACGTTCACAGCATGAAAGGGAAAAGCATGAACCTAGAAGTCAATCATGTCTGAACATGAAGGTTATTGAAGGAGTTACATTATCATGTTGCCGGAATTAAGTAAGGTCAGGTCTTGTTGAGAAGAAAGAGCTGATAGAAACTACACAATTAAGAAAAATATTAAATTTTATATCTGTTTAGAATTTCTCTTTTTTTGAATCCCTGGAAAGAGCAGTGATTGGGGCACACTATAAATACATCATATACTTTCTTTTCCTTTTGTGTTTCTTAGATGTCACTCAAAAAACGGAGTTATAACAGAAGGGATAGAAACTTGTCTAACATGAAGCTTTTGAATAATTTAATTTTGGGGGTTTTGGTATGCCTTCAGCCTAGCAAAATTTCAGTTGCTTAAAATAAAGATCAAAAGGTTTGTCAAAGGCTGGGCCAGTGCCCTGGTTTCAGCTGAGATAGAGTTAATTGTCTTCCCAGTAGCAAGTACAGCGCTGTGTTTTGGGTTTAGTGTGAGAAGAATGTTGATAACACCCTGATGTTTTCAGTTGTTGCTAAGTCGTGTTTAGACTAATTCAAGGACTTTTCAGCTTCTCCTGCCCAGCCAGCAGGAAGGCTGGAGGAGCACAAGAAAGTTGGGAGGGGAGACAGCCAGGGGAGCTGACCCAAACTGGCCACAGGGGTATTCCATACCCCGGGACGTCATGCCCAGTATAGAAACTGGGGGGAGCTGGCCAGGGGAGGAGCGCTGCTCGGGAACTAACCGGGCATCGGTCGGCGAGTGGTGAGCAATTGCATTGTGCATCGCTTGTTTTGGTATTCCAATCCTTTTATTATTATTGTAACTTTATTGCTGTTATTGTTAGTTTCTTCCTTCCTGTTCTACTAAACTGTTATCTCAACCCACAAGTTTTACTTTTTTTTCCCAATTCTCTCCCCCATCCCACTGGGTGGGGGGGAAGTGAGTGAGTGGCTGCGTGGTGTTGAGTTGCTGGCTGGGGTTAAACCATGACAGCCAGTTACCTGATTAAAAAAATATGTCCCATGTATACATTTAGAAAGCTGGGTGTTTTTAAAGGAAGAGAGAATGACCTTAAAGCATTTTACCTCTGTCTTACCTCTTCTCCTGCATTTGGAAGTTTATTGTTATTTAACCTTACTTTCATGTTACTCCCTTCTGCTACAGAGCCAAAAATACTGTACCACGAAACCTTTGAAGAAAATGAGAAAAAAATGAGTTGATACATAATAGTTTTCCAACTTTTGCCTAATGTAGAGTGTACTAATTTTGTGAAAAGTCTCTGGAAAAAAAAAACCCTTTGTTATAAAAATGTATAGTCTAACTGCACTAGAAACATTAATTGATTTAGCTGGAGAACTAGATAAAACTACAATGGCAATAAAAGCAGATGACTCTCCATTATCCTGTCTCCTACCTTGAGCTACCCTATACCTCAAACCTATCCCAAAGCATAAACTCTATAGGTCATCCTGTAGATTTAAAGTCATCTAGATCTGTGATTTGATCATTGCAATGGTATTCTTCTGCAGCTGACATCAGGTTCTGATTCAGCAAACTACTTGACGACAGATCCTTAAAAGCAGGCAACAGAAATGCAGATATGAAGTAAAGCAGTAATATTTTCTAAACAAGCTATGTTCTTAGGTCCTGTTGAAATCAATGGGGTTTTAATGCCATCAAGCTGCTGATGAGCTCATTGGAGATACCATCTACACTTTTCAGTATCTTTAACCAAGGAAGAATGTGAGCATGCATTCCTGGATCCATGCTCAGTCGTGTCCAGTGAGATCAAACATGGAAACTAATTTTGATTTCATCTCTGTAGAACTGGGCAGATGGATTTCAGTAAGTTATGCATCTGATGAAGTTCTCTCACATTAAACTTCTTCTAAAAACTGTACTAAGTTTATTTAGCTTCAGTAGACATTTAAACAGACCTGAGGTTTGGCAGATGAGGTCATTTTTCAACACAAAAATTTTGTACATCTAAAGTGTTCATTTTTCTTGCAATACACGATTTGTCTTGCAGTGAATCCTGACTGGTTTTCAGAAGGAGATATTGAAACAGGAGATTATTTTCAGCAAATGAGAAACTTTTAAGATCAGGACATTTTAGAGATACTTTGACTTCTAGTATGCAAACTATATATGTCTAATGAAATCCTAAGTATCCATTTACAGTTAATAAGTTCTTCATAAAAAATACCTTTCCTGACTGCTCAACAGCTATGCGTATCTTTAGGAAAAAAATGCTCCCGGAAGAAGGGGGCTCAACCGGCACGCCTCCTCATGACCCTGCATCATCTAATGGCCCAGCATGTTCCCGTCACCCGCGTCACGAACAAAGTCTTAACACTTCCCAAAACAGATGGCGTACCAGGCTTTAAAGAATTATTTTCTTTAATTTTATGCTCATTAGGGATAAAAAGGAAGAACTTTTCCCTAGTTAGTCTCTTTGAAATTCACTAATCAAACCGCAATAAAACTGCAAGTTATAAAACAACCGTTCACAGACACATTCTTACCACTATCAGAGAGACTTGAGTTTCTACTGGTTTTATACATATCTTGAAAAACCTTGCAAAACCACTGAAAATTTCTCCCTCAAGCTAGTGAATCTTTCATACTTCAGCCTGTTTGAACCCTTTCTGGACATATGAGGGATAATAAGGTGATGTGGAACAGTCAGCACAGATTGACCAAGGGCAAATCATGGCTGACCACCATGACTGGCCTCTGTGATAAAATTACTTGATTAGCAGAGGAGGGGAGAGGAGTAGATGCCATTTACCTCGACCTTAGCAAAGCACTTTTTTCAACACTGTCTCCCAGTATTCTTATATCCAAGTTAGGATGATACAGTATGGGAATGGGAACAGATAAATGGGTAAAACAGTGGCTAGAAGGTCAGACTCAGAGAGTAGTTGTTAATTGTTCATACTGTGCCTGGAGGGTAGCAGCAAGTGCAACACTGCAGGGGACTATCCTGGGACCTGTCCTCTTTAATATCTTTAGCAATGACCTGAGGAAAAAAGTGAGCATGCACTCACCAGGTTTGCAGATGATGCCAAATTGAGGGAAACAGTTGATACCGTTGAGGGTAGGATTGCTATTCAGAGGGACTTAGAGAGCCTGGAGGAATGGGCCCACAGGAACCTCATGAAATTTAACAAGGACAAATGCAAAGCCTTGCACCTAGGAAGGAAGAATCCCTTGCAAGGATATAGGCTGGGGATTGATGGGCTGGGGATCAGCACTAAAAGGATCTAGGGGTCATGTTACACAGCAAGCTGAACATGAGCCAGCAGTGTGCCATGGAGGCAAAGCAGCCTAAAAGCATCTTGAACCGCATTAACAGAAGTACAGTTAGGAGACTGAGGAACATGATCCCCCTCTGCTCAGCACTCATTAGACTACATCTAGATACCACGGCCAGTTTCCCTCCTGCCCCCCATCATTCTAACAAGAAATGTTGAACAACTAGCGTGATTGCCTGCCCTCCATCATTCTAAGAAGAAATGTTGAACAACTAGAGTGATTATAGCAGAGGACCACCAAGATGGTCAGGAGCTGGAGCACTAGCTCTGCGAGAAGAGGCTGAGAGAGCTGGGCTTGTTCTTCCTGGAGAAAAGGTAGCTTCAGGGGACCTACCGGGAGCCCCTGAGTGCCTGCAAGCAAGTGATGAAGAAGATGTAGCCAGGCTTTGCACAGTAGTGCATGGTAGAAGGGTGAAAAAAAAATAGACCTAAATTGAAGCAAGAGAGATTCCAACTGTACGTAAGGAAAAAAGTTTTCCCCGTGAACAGGTTGCCCTGTTGGAACAGGTTGCCCAGAGAAGCTGTTCAGTCTCCATCCTTGATGGTTTTCAGAACTGACTGGACAAAGCCCTGAGCAACCTGGTCTAATCCCACAGCCAACCCTTCTTTGAGCAGAAGGTTGGACTAAAGCCCTCTGCTAACATCCCTTATGATCTGAGTAGTTCTGTGATTCTCCATGTTCAACAGAAGGTAGATTTTTCCACCTGAACTATGGCACTTCAGCACTTCATTAACAGATGCTTCAGTGTGATACTTTCTTGCATCACATGATGCAACAGCCTTGCATCTCTTCAGAGGGCAAGTAGGAGTATGTCAGCCCCTAAGCAAGAGAAAAAGCTTTTGACAAGTAGAATAAATGTGTGTTATATGACAGAAGCACCAAGGAACATGATGCACGAGATGAAGAAAGTTTCATGCAAATGTAAAGATCAAAACAGTGAGTCACAATTGACTCACAGGGGAAAAAAAAAAGCATACTTAATTAAGTCAGAATAACACAATCGTCTCAAGAACAACAGAGAAAACCGTGATGGTATAGCACTGTTGAACCAACTTTTGCTCTCTTGTGTATTGTTTAGTTATATCTTACGCAGTCATCATGAAAAACATTACCTGAATATCGGAAGAGAATGGGGCTGGTTTAAATGTCATGGAGCAATGTGATCTGGAAAGTAATAGAGGAGGAGGAGGAGTCTTGCTTTTTTGCTTGCTGTTCATAGCTTCTTTGAGACTGTGATACAATGCACTTTGTTCAGCTTCAACTTGCTCAATTAAAGTTAGCGCTTCCTACGAATTAAATTAAAACAAAAGGGAAAAACTATTAAGACATAACAATCAGACAGATTTAACACTTACAAGTGGTTTTCAAAATGATCTTATAAAAATTCACTGCCGTGTAGAAAATTTTTATAGATTTTCATATCATCTTACAACCTAAATGAGGATGAATGGTACTTCGTGTAAGCCTTACACATGCAGATTAATTTCACAATGTACAATAAAGAGAATGCAGGGCTGCATATGAAAGAGACAGGGCTGAGGCATATCCAATTTTGGAAGGACCTATAGGAAAAGAGAGTGATCACAAATCATGTTGATTAGCAATTAGTGTTAACCAGTGATTAGCTCCAACAAGAAACAAAAAAAGATATCAACTCTTATTTAGGAGAGAGCTGGAGACCTAATCTGTGGAATTTCTGACGGAGCTGTGGAAGTGATTAGACTGATTTTCTGTACTCCAGAAACAGCAGAAAGAAATAAAGACCAGAAACAAAGAAAAGGGAGGAGAATGCAGGCCCAGAAAAAGTAGGGCTAAGCCACTTCTCTTGGTTAGCTGGAGAGAGCTGAGAGCTGACTGACAGTACACTATGCTCTTCCAAAAATGTGGGGGCCTCCTGCACATAGTGATTATGGGGCCATGTGGTTGGAGAGCAGGGTATATTTTTTTCTTACTGGACTGAATGGCAAATTGGTAGGTTTCTTCACCTTGTTTGTGTGGTCAGGGTAAGAGAAACTTAACTTGGAAATTTAATATTAAGAACTTAGTACTTTTATATCTTTACTTGTGGCAGCTGTCCAGTGCAAATCAAAGCCAAAAAGGCCAGCTCCCAGAGATGAAAAGATTGAGGACGCCTTGGACAAATTACATTCTTTTGGGAGAAGAGAGATGACATACTCCTACAACTAGGGTTTTTATTTGAAATCTTTTAGTACCATACACTGGACCAAGGATTTAGGCTGAACTGAGTCTGAAAGATAAACTGGAAAGAAAACCCCAAGTGAGTGGTTATTCAGTGACAGTCCTATAATCTTGTACCTTAACAGTTCCTTGTTTCTGTCCTCATACATTTATAAGACTGTAAGAACAACCACACCATGTCAGATCACAGATTGAATAACCCTTGTATCTCATGTCCAAAACCGACCAAAAACTAGCCATAGATTTGTAGTGAGATGGGGAGCTAAGATTTAATAGAGCCTTAATCACATCACATAGCTAATCATTTGCACAGCCCCTCACTTCACCCCACTCCCTCCCCCTTCAGGGTCGCATCCACCCTAGTGAGAAATGTTTAAGGAGGGATATAAGAGCAAGATATGGAGTGACTCCCTCACACAACCATTCAACTTCTGCAATTAGTAATCGGAAACTTCATTGCTTCCTTAAAAATTATACTTCTTTATGGTAAGATGTACTATGATACAATTTTTAATTAAAAGAATTACAGACTCTGAGGACATATTTCTTATTAGTGCAAGGATGGAACCCAGTTTGGATAAAGATAGTGTTGTGACTGAGAGTGGTACTGCGTGACCCATACTTCATTAATTGTAGAACTTGGAAGATAACAAATGTGGCAGTGTTGCAAGACGAGAAAGAATAATCTTATGGCTGAGGAAGCCAAATGTCACCACATTTTATCCCCACAGACTTGCCCTGTGATAAACCACATTTTGTCCCTGCCTCTGCCACAGACTTGCGCTGTGGTATTAACTTAATCACATTAATACAATTTTACAGCTGGCCAACAAGAACTACCAGTGTACCCAATTCTGTAAAGACCTGGATGTCCAACTAGACATATAGGATAGGAAGGAAGAATGAAACAACTGTGAGAGAAATAAAAAAAAATGAAGGCTACACAGTAGCTCAAGTAGTTAAGCAGTGTGATGTAGATGAGTATACACATATGACTCAGAAGCTTCCATACCTGCCCGGTGGTTTACTGCATAAGAAAAGGTTATTTGTATGTTTCTCAAAAAAAAATAAACTGCTTTCCTGTCTTGCAGTGTAATAAGAACACTTATATTGTGCTGAGTACAGCAGAAAAGACCAGAAGATATGAGTAATTCTATACAGACCTCTTGGATGTTCTACGATAAAAAAGGCAAAATCCTCTACAGAGAAGCATGAAAACAAAGGTATGGATTTGCTGTTCATGAAGTGAGCACTGTCCACCTCAAGGACGAAAATAAATTGAGCATGTAATTAAGTATTTCATCATAGTACAAATATCAAAGATCATACTAAGTTTGTCCAGGCAAAGTTAATTCTGACATTTTCTGGCAACTGGCTGCAAATATATTTTCTTTTACCTACATCTTTCTCTGTGAAAACTGCACAGAAGTAAAACATAGTGAAGGTCAGCGTAAGGCCTTTGCAAATGTTTGTTTGGGATAACCACACATTTCTTGGGAATTGCTTGTACGTCTTCATTGGTAACTACAGTTACAACTTTCATACCATATCACTACATCTTATATTCACAAATGCCATATATTTTACAATTATATATTTTTAGTGTCTTTTCTGATCCAGTTTTTGCATTCTTCTGACATAAAAGACCCGTGTTAATTATCATGCTTCCAAATTTGTAGCGCTTTTTAAAACACTTTCTAGTAACTTCTTGTTTAAAATATTTTTCACATATTATATAGTGAGAATTGCAGATTCTGTTATCTGTTGTACACGCTATAAAGAAATTTTATGCCCCACTGATGAGAAGGCAATTTTCATGGACAGATGCTGGTACAAAGCTCAATAGAAAGACTTCCATTGATTTCAAAAGACTTCGAAATGAGCCCATGAAGAATCTACTTTTAGCCTCAATAAATTCCAAAATCTCCAACTTCTAAACTGTTTATTTAGTAAGAACAAAATAAAGTCCATGTCATCATCACCAGCCAAAGTAATTTAAGACACAGATCTTGGAAAAAGAAGGATGTTGAAGGTTGCAATGGGGAGAAGGAAATCTGCATGACATTTTGGCAAGGCATAGGTTCATAATTGCAAAGTCTAGGTGATTAAGCATAGAAAGAAAGATCATATCTACTTTCAGGGTTCCTGCAATCTGCATGTGTGCAAAAAATTTGGGGATGTACTCTTTCCTTGTTTTAAGTCACTTTATTCTTTCATCATAATGAACCTTCTCAAGGAAAATTTGACAACAGAAGTTAAAAATACCCCATGCCCCTCAAGCTCCTTCCATTTTTCTTCTTTTTGTAAGAAGGAGTAATGCAAGTCTTAATTATACAGAACATGAAAAACTATGATAATGATAAAGAATTTCTGCCATAAGATTTTTTTTATTACCTCCAGTAGCTGCCTTTGGGAAGAAGTGGTTAACTCTTTAGGGAACTTCTGTACAGCCTTTTGCATCAAAAAGATTGCTCTGGATAGCTTATTCTTTTTTATTTTTCTCATTATAAATGCCTCTGTAAAATAGATATTTTAAGACATTTATAAAACAGCAGCGATAATTTATTATACTTTTAAAATCTTAATTAATAAGCCTTACCTGTTAAATAATGGAAATCTTTAATACTCTTCACATGAGACTTGCTAGACTTAAGACTTCTGTCATCCTTTTGAGCACCTGTGTGGGAAGCAAATCCTGAGTTATTCATTCTGATAGTGCTATTGAGAAAATTTCAGTGACAGGAGTTAATACGTAGTTTTTTAGTAAAGCTCTGCTCCATCACATGTTCTTTTCTTCAGTTCAAGGAGAAATTCTTGGACTGATCATGCCACTAAAAATATTCCACCTTCATGCTCTAACATCTTTAGCAGTTATACTAACATCACAGGAAAAGAGGGATCTTGTTTGATCACAGGGAGCAGTATACAGGGGAGCTCTGCAGTGTCAAACTAATACTAGCTTTCAATTTAAAAAGAAACAAACAAACAAACAGGAATGGGAGACCAAGTAGAGTTTTTTCAGAAGGCATTTGGCAAGAGTGGGATATCTGATGACTGGGAAGAAATAAGGACAACTTCACAGGAGCAGAGATTCAGATTACAAAGAGCACTGAATAAAATATTCAGGTCATTCTCTAGAGAGAAAATTAGCATTACAGAAAAAAAATTTTGCAGAGCAACCCCCACTTCTCCCTTACTGGCACTGTAACAGTTAATATTATAACTGAAATACCAAAACAAACAGTCTAGGAATCAAATCCAGTAGTTAATATTATAACTGAAATACCAAAACAAACTGTCTAGGAATCAAATCCAGTAGTTTGTTAGCAAAGTTTAACTCGCATTGGTTGAGTAGAGGTTAGAGACTAGTATCATGTGGTAAACCTAAATTCTGCAAATTCAGTGCATTTTTTTTTCTCTGTACTGGCATACAAACTGCCCAACATCAGCTTCTCTTCAGAAAGCAGATACTCCTTTATTTCTTAGTATTACAAAATATATTAACAGAGGATTCTAATCAAGCTATGAAGATCATTTAGCTTTACTGAAACCTACCTTGTGTCATTTTAAGAAGTTTCACAGCTACTCGATGCTGGGCCTGAATGAGCTCCAAGTGTAAATCCATTAAAAAACCATTACTTGTTCCTGTCTTATCATTAGCACATCCCAAAACAGAATTCATATTCTGATCATTTGAGTCCACCTAATAAATAAGAAGTGGCGATTAAGCAAACAAGAACTTTTATTACTTAGCTTACTGCATTTACCTTGACATTGATACTATTATTTCAGTAAACTAACAAACACTGAAATTTGTCATATCTGTGTAATATGCAGTCATTCAAGGAAGCATGGAAGGAAGAAGAATGACTAGACAGAGAAAGCATGGATAAAGGACAAAGAAAACTAGACAAAACCTGAGAATCAATAGGAAACTGTATTAATAATAAATATGAAACTGCAGAAAAATTTGTTTTATTGTGTTACCAGTCCACAAAACAAAGATCATATTGGTGTAGAATGACAATATTTAGAAAATCTTAACACCCCTCTACAGCAAAAATTAATTCTTATCATAAACAGTTGCAAGCAATAAATATGAAAAGGATTTCTGCTTTAATTTTACAGGAGAAAGCTATAAATTGCAATTATTTCCAAAAGAAAATGGCAAAGAAAACCTAAAAGAGTTTATAGTTTATTACTGAAAGAGAAAAATGTTCTTTCTGCTACACAGAGATTTATTTTTTCTATTCTCTTCTTATGTGGGGCAGGAAGATGAGGTACATTTGATAATGCTAAGATTTCTAAGTATGAAGAAAATGTGAGGTTTGTGTCATCAAAATCCAATATATTATTTATAGATTTTGTTGCACTGTAGACTTTTTGTAGACTTTACCTTTGTACAGCAGTTGTCAAATATCGACTTTCCATCTGGTAGAAGGGTCATTAAGCGAGATGTGTTCATTCCATTAATTGCTTTTTCAAGGCTTTCATAAGCAACTTGTAATTGTTCTGTAGGACTTTTCTGAAATGAAAACACAAAGAAATGCGGTTTATTAGATAACAGCATTAAAAGCTATAATATGGACTATCAAAAATAAAGTGCTATTATTTTTAGCTGTTGCAGTTTAAACTCTGTCAAATAGTCTTTACCTAGGCACTGTTCCCCATGCTTTCATAGACTATTATCAATGTTTTAAATTTCAAGAAATTTTAATTAATTTAGGACTGATTTTCCTTCAGCTCTCAAAAAACAATTTACTAATTCAAAGAGTTAGCTTATAGCAGAATGAAACTGAACTTAGACAATGAAGTTGACAAACGGTATTTTTCACAAGCAGTTTTTCAATGTTCCACTAGATGATGTTAAGAAAACTCTGATTTTTCAGAAAACACCACCTTTAAGTAGACTGTCACTGAACTAAAGCTTCTCCATGTGTGTAAGCATTAAGACATACCATTGACAAAATTCCTAAACCCTTAGACTAATATATGTCTTTTCTTCTTAATGCGTTTTAGTAAGTAATTTTGAACTATTTGATTGGACGCTTCTGCAAAGTGCTGAGCACTGAACACACTGAACAAAGCAAGGACACTCAGGATTTTCCATCTATTCCACATCACCCTTGCAAAAACAGACAAGCAAAAGCACAAGCCAAAATATTTTCCTAAATGAAGCAAGGACCAAAGTTTGTATGATCATTAAAAAATGTGCTATTAAACCATTTAAAGCTGGTACTACACATTGGCATAAAACGAGCATACAGTGGAAATCAGTATGATCATGGTGTAAAAAAAGGTTCAAATAAAACTTCTGCCATACCACAGATAACTAAAAAAGACTACAGGAAAATTTTCAGACTTTATTTCATTTGAAAAAATATCTTTGCTTTTTTCCTCTGCATTAGCATGATTGTGTGAAATATTTCAGCTTTATAAAACTAAATACAAAATTGTATGAAAAGCTTCAAGCAAAAATAAGTGTTCTTATGCTTTTCAAAAACACTGTATTAATGAAAACGAATCAGATGTTACCAGCAGTATTTCAGGCATATCACAGGTTTCATCTTGCGAGACAGAGGCACTTCTTTTTCCTTTTTTATAGGAAGAAAAGAGAAAGTGAAAATGAAATATACTCAGAAAAATTTAGTACGATCTGATGAGCTCTACGACTAACTTAAGAGTCTGGCAATAATTCAGTTCTTCAGTACTTGACTATGAGAGGTAATGATACTGTTTCTTGAAAAGCTTTTCAGGGTTTAAACACAATAGCTACATATGTACAATTATACTAATTCAGTGTATGATTATCCAATAACGTAGTATTTTTAAATGTACCCTATATTTCATAGCAACATTATATCCAAACCAATGAAACTTGGAATCATTTTGTAGTTCCTCACACTGTTGTAGCATTCATATCAATTTTCCATTTTTAAATCAATTCAAATCTATTGTTGTCTAATCCACAGTGGGTTTAACGCTATTTTAACTTAGAGGAGGATTTTTAAATACGTGAAGTTGTATTTTTATGATATACACTATCTCAATTTAATATTCCTTGAAGGGGTATTATCACCCTTTTAACGTTCATTTGGATTGTTTAAGTTATTTTCATTTATAAAGAATGCATCCAGAATTGTGTTTTCCTTTCCAAAACAAGAGGAAGCAGTTTCTCTTTCTTGGTTACAGCACTCTAGCCTGTCAACATTTTATTTTTTCACCAAAATGAATTCATTTTTTGCCTTTTCAGATCGACATCCTTCTAGTCACTCCTGTACTTCTTGTGCCACTTCTGCCTGTTTATTTCTGCTTGTTCACTGTCTCTTTCTCGTAAATAAGAAAATCTATACTCACTCAGCATTCATTTAATAAAAAGACTCTTCTCAGCATAGACATGTGCTTGACTGACTATTTATCAGCCTGTTTTGACGAATGGCTCCCACCTATTCAGCTTTTTTCCTCCCAAAAGACTTTTAAACTGAATGAAGAATAGCAGTGATGGTACAATGAGGATTCTTCCAGTCTCCATCAGAATGGTATGATTTTCATAACATCACAGAAAACAATACCTACTCTACCCTTATAATGAATGGTAGTGTTCCAAGATTTTCTTACTTTGAAAACAGCAAAAGGTATTGTCATTCTCTTCTGTTCCTAGATACGTTCTAAAAGGGTCCTTAAAATCTACCCTCTAGTTACAGTAAAACATCTATGAGAACTATGATTTATATTCCAAGATACTACACCCACAACAGCAGTGAACTTTTAAAAGTAAGTCTATATATTCATATTTTGCAGCATTAGTCAGGTTTTGCAAGGAAATTTGTTTAATAACATTGTGATTGCATTATTATCTCAATAAAGTCAGCCAAGTTAAGTTCAAGTTCAAAGACAATTGAATCCCTATACAAAAATCAAGACTTATGTAGACAAGAGATCCAAATTAATGACCCAATAAAAGCAAAAGCTTCAGTATGACCTCAATATTTCCCTCTACTGTTTGGCCTGCCACTAGTCAACCAGCACTTGAATGCTCTAAATGAGCCGCAGCACATACTGCCTTCTGCCTAGCCAATGTTCAGAGAACATACGATGATTTGAGGCTACTCTTGAAGGGGCTAAGAGACATGTAGAAGACCTGCGGGGAGGGTGAGTCGTAAGAGATGTGATTCAAAACGAGGTTACTTTGGTAGAACTGGAAATGTAAGGAAATAAGGCATAAATCCTTTGAAAACCAGGTTTCATTAGCTCCAATTATGGATGAAATTGTGTGTACAAAAAATTATCATTCTACTCTCAACAATGTTTTTACAATAATTTTTGAATATGTATATTTGCCAAAGTTTTCAGCTCAGAAAAGTTCCAATCTTGAAAGTCATTCTTGAAAGAAAGCTAAATTTTGTTGAAAGCTTTACCTGCTTTTTTCTGAGATTTACTTGTAGAATCAGCTACATTTTCCAATATTGCAGCTAGATGTAAGGTTATCTCTGCAAGCATTACAACATTAGTGTCTGCTATGCTGCTCTTCTGAATTACTTCATTTATTATCCAGAGTACATGAACCCACTAAAAATGAGGGAAGGGAAAAGAAAAAGAATCAAGACAGAATCAAGAACTGAGACAAATTTTTTGAAGATATTTAGGTATTACAGAGGTAGATAGGGTTTTGTACTCAAAATTATTTAAAAAGACTGATAAACATGGACACAAATCCTTTCTTGGATTTGCCTCCTTCTTTTTTTGGGTGCCACCGGACTAAGATGCGGAATGACAACTTTTATACCTTGTTATAGTGTGGTAAGCCTTCCAGCAGATTAGATCATTTGCCTCTCGTTTATCCCGTATCTTCCCACTTAAAGAGTATAAAAGAGAATGTTCCTGCTGTACACACAGAGGAAAGTAACTGTACACTACCTTCTGGTGAATCTCTGAACAGTTTTACTATAGGGATCAGAGCCACAAAATTAGCTCCTCCATAAACTGTTTGGTTAGCATCGACTGGCAGCCCAGAGAAACTAGTGTAAATTATCCTTCAGAAGACTGCATTTCACCAAGAGCCTCTCAGTCTCAGGAAAAGTTCAAGGTAAGGCTGTGGCTCTGTCCAGTGGGCCAAACACTATTGACCCTCATCCCCCTTCTCTTAAGCTGTAAGGTTTTTGCTACTTTCTTCAACTGATCTAGGGAGCTTTCTTGAAGCATATTGATATTTTCCACAACACACCAAATGCTTCTTCTTATATCATGCCTGAATGCTTTCACTATTTTAGCTTCTTTCCACCATGGCCCACTGGCAGAGAATGGGTTATATTACTGGAAAAAGGCTAACAGATATTCTGATACTGGCACATAGGAGGGACCACAGTGTGTTCAAAGTGTATATACAATTCACATTTTCAGTGAAGATTTATCTGCATTTTACCATAAGAAAATGTACTTAGACTGGATACCAATATTTTATCTTGGCTTTACTATAACAGACCGCATTCATATTAAGAGAAATACATTATAATAAAGGAGTACTTGGTAAGCTTTGTATTTGTGGATGTATTTTAAGTAGTCACTTCCACTCATTTGGATACGCTGAAGTCCCGCTTTACACTTCTGCCACAAAAACATTATTACATCAACAAGTATTTCTTTTTCAGGTTGGATATTCTGGAAAGAAAAAACAATATAATTGTAGAAACAGGTATGTATATAAACACTCTAAAAGCACTCCATACATAAGCAGTCTCAAAATTTTTCAAAGTAAATAAACCATTATCATATTTAACTTTCTTATAAGGGATGACAACATTTTGAAAGCTTAAGGAATATTTTTTTGAAAGTAATTTCTGGTAGACCACCCCAGCTTTTCTTCTCCCAGCAATACAAGTGGTTCTAGAGGTGGTGGGGGTTTTTTTCTTTTTTTTCTTGTCAAGCTCTTAAAAGTAACAGAGACAAGGAAAGCAGTGAGATGAAAATTACATGGGAGAGACAAGCAAATTAACTATCTGTGAAATGTTATAACAGCCAGTACATTCTGGGGAGACTAAGTAATATAATTTAACAGTTGGGGGGGGTTATTAAAGTTTTGGTTTTTTATTACAGTATTTAAATATTTGCAGAAGAAGATCTAAATTACTAGGTTTCATTTTGCATTGACAGAGTACTTCCATGGGTTGTTGGTGCATCTCAGGTGAGAGAGCAGTGAAGAACAACTTAAACAACTAGAAAAAAGCTTGGAGTGGAATATCCAACAACTGAAAAAATGTTAAAACATATCCGCATCTTCTGAAAAGAATAATTATCAAATTCAAAACTCTATTCAGTTAACCTCCTAATTAACCCATTTTAAAAGGCAATAGAGTCTGTCTACACTGTATTAAACACATTCTGAGCAGTGATTAAGGATCAGTACACATCTTTATCCCCATTTATACTAGAGCTGGACTAGTATCTCAGGCACAATGAAACTCAAGCCTGTTATATCCACACTATCTGTACACTCGTAAGTGTATGAGCGTAAGATTTCAGAGATACTGACACTGAGAAGTGGGGGGAGAAAAAGACTGAAAAAGAGGTAAATCAAGATGACTTTTGCCACTCATTTGGCAAACTCCTCACAGGCAAGATATTTTGACTGAAAATATTACACTAAAGCTAAAAATTTGTGTGCCCTAGTTATAGTCAAACCGGGGCAATATTCAAATTATATCTAAAATAAATTTTGCAGTTAAGACATATGCCATGTTAGCAGAACAGGTTTTTTCTAGGGAAAATTTTTTATTATCTTTTGGATCACAAACTATTTTAATGTAAATGCTAGTGGAGACATTGCACTGTAATTTCCCCCACCCCCCCACCCCTGAATAGCACATTAAGGGATATCTCAGCTTAAGCAAGTAAGCTAAAAGTGGTTACTCTGGGAATAATCCATCAGATACATAATGTGATTATTCTGTATTAGAGACTTCAGCACAAAAAGTCCCACTCTCTTTGGTTTTGCTGGTGGTGCTGCTCTTTTGCTTGTTTGCAGTGAGAATTTACCTTAAATTGGAGGCATACCGCTGCTATTATCATTCCTTAGAGTAACTGCTCCCATTTCTATAAATATTGCAAAAGTATTTTCTACAGCTGAGCATATTTGCCCACCTAAATGTAATATACTTAAAGAAATTAAATCTCTGCTTGATTGGCTGAAACGTGCAATTAGCCCTATGGTCTTCCAAATAGATTTAATATCTATTAAACATTGTTAAAGTAGCCTGATTACACAGCACCAATAAAAAAAAAAAGAAACAAATATTTTAAAGAAAACCAACGCAAACTGATCACATTTCATAAGTACATTTTTTCATTTTTTATATTCTTGCAGTTTTTTAATTATGCAATTGATTCCTTTGGTCTTCAATTATATGCATTCATTACAGATTAACTGAATCATTGAGAAGAAATACCTCTAATTCTGTTATTACCTGCTTAGATGTGGAGACACAGGAAAACACTGTTGTTGCCAAAATGATAAGATCATGAGAAGGCTCTCCATGTTTTAAGGAACCCTCTACATTCAATGTTTATAGAAAACGAAGAAAAGGAAAGGCAAGACGTTATTTCTGGTTACAAACCTATGTTTGTATGTTTGAAAACATCTGAGTGAATCAACTTAACAATTTATGTCAGCAGATAATATGGTCTAAGAAACAGTAAATACAAAGGGGCCAGATATTCCCAAGTTTATTCAGTTGTATGAAAAGTGAGCATTTCTATTTTTGGAAACAGAAAGCTTTCAAGATATCTGCAGTTTTTTGGAATGCCATAGAATTAAACTACGGTTGCTTTAACAAGTTTTTCTTGCTTCGATATCAAGAAATTTTACATAAATGAAGTATAAGAACAGACAAAAGAAAGTCAAACATGTCTGTTTCACTTGTTTCCTGAAAACCTGTCTGAAAACAGCCACTCATTTTACTTCTTTGCATATAATTTGATGTACATTTAACATACATCATGCATTTTCACACTTGAGGGAAGTGGTATAAAGTCATGTTTTGGCAAATGAATACTGGAGAAAATGCAATAGGTGGCAGTTTCTCAGTTGCTAGTTTTTGTCATAGAATACTGCATGTACCATATTACATAGTTTTTAAATAATAAACAAAATTTCTTGCTGCAAAAATATTTTAAATGCAAACACAGCTATAACTGAACAACACACACTTCTAAATGTTTGCTTCTTTTCAGAACCATGAGACATCCCAGCTTCTTTGGTATTATTTTCACTAATAGAAAAACCATGTTTAAATTTTCTTGGAAACAGTAAAGGTTGCATCAGTCTAAGAAGTTTGAGTTCCATTTCAGCTTTCTTCCATGTTGGGTCATCTTGAGCCTAATTGAGACAAAAAAACCAATAGAAATTTCTCTTAAAAAGATGTACTTTGACTCTTCCTTACTCTAACAGGAAAAGACTACATAAAGAATGTCTAAATAGCATGTAGATTACCTGAAGAAAATTAACAACAAATTCAATAGCAGAATCAAACACATCCCATTCTTCATAGCTGAAAGCTAATTTTATGAATTTCACAGCAGCATCTCCAGACACCCCCTTTCCTCCTGCAGTGATGACAAAAAAAATTTTATCTGGTTTTATATATATGTATATTCAGAAGTTAAGTTTAATTTATTTTAACACTTTGGGTATTGATAAATACAAAGATAAACCTCCACTTGTGTTTTTGAACAGTAAGCATAATCTTGAAGGATGTTTTAATAGCTCTACAAGATACAACAGCTTTATTATTTTGCTGTATCTGCAATGTCCTGTTACATTCCAAAGAGGCTGTACTATTATCGATATTAATGTACCTGTGTAGAGAATATCAAGGATCTAGTCCTTTCTGCTGCAGAAAGAGCTTAAATCTGGGTATCACCCCGTAATGACCCTTCTTACCAGAAATTTAGTTTAAAAAAACACGTAGAAACATGAGCAATTTCTTGCAAGTTAGGTGAGCATTTCTCATTACTATATCCGAAAATGTGCACATACACATAGGGAGACTATTTTCTCACTCTTCAAGTTTATCCAAACCACAGTAAGGCAAAAAAAGGGTTTCCTGGTCCTTGGAACTCTAAGCAAGCGTCGTAGCTATATATTCAGCAGTGTTCTGCAGTCCTAAGAATATGCCACAGTCCTTGTCATATCACTTGGCCACACAGTCACCCAGCTAAAAGATGTTAGCAATATTAACTTAGTATTCTTTTCCAAAGCAGCACAATGATTCGCCCAAGGATCTCAACAAGCTTATGAGAGTCCTTCTGTTACTGCATCCCACTTGTCTTCCATAAGAATGTACCAGGACCTCACTGCAGAATTTGGCCTTTGCATGATTGTTTAGGGGC
Source organism: Sagittarius serpentarius (assembly GCA_034782735.1). Lineage (NCBI taxonomy): Eukaryota > Metazoa > Chordata > Aves > Accipitriformes > Sagittariidae > Sagittarius > Sagittarius serpentarius. The sequence continues at coordinate 13,958,509 of JAVKLA010000062.1, read as the reverse complement.
ATTAACATACCTAAACGAACTACTATGCTGAACATTATGTGATTACAATGTCCATACATTACTATATGCTACTTAAATAATACTTGTGTTAAGAAATTCGTAATGATATCTGTACATAACCCCTTTTGAATGCCTTAACATTATATGTATAAACAAGCATATCTCATGAAAAGAGGACAGCATTTTGCAGTCCCTTTATACATAGAACTGCTACTAACATGAAAATGAATTCTGCTCACCAAGCTTTTGCATCACTGGGTACAAAATCCTTTGAAAATTCAAAGCTACTTTACCTGTTAGTATCAACTGCAGAAGGGTTGATGATGCATTAATTATTCCAAAATGATTGGTGCAATGACTTCCTTGAATACCAGTACTGCTAACTCCACCTTTAATATAGACAACTCGTTAAATCAGTTTATATTGTCTTTGATTTGTTATATTCCAATTAGCCAGTAATCATACCAAGAAGATATGATTTTGAAGTGTACTTTGTCTCCTCATATTCTTTTATTAACAAAATATTGCTATACCTATGGTTATATTCAGTGCAGAGCCCAGCAAAAAAGGTTTGGAAGGAATCATCAAGTCCAGTGGTTTTTTCAAGTTTTTTAATCTAATTTTGAGTGACTTTTTTGAAAAAAATACATGAAACACCATGGTATGTTGACTTTGCCTTCCAGATCACTACCCAGCTGCTCTCTCACTCCCCCTCCTCAACAGGACAGAGGGAGAAAATAAGATGGAAAAGCTCTTGGGTTGAGATAAAGACAGTTTAACACAAAAAGCAAAAACCGTGTGTGCAAGCAAAGCAAAAAAAGGAATTTATTCACTATTTCCCACAGGCAGGCAGATATCCAGCCACTTCCTGCAAAGCAGGGCCTCACAATGTGTAGCAGTTGCTCGTGAAGACAAAGGCCATAACTGCTAAAGTCCCCCCATCCTATCCCTTAGCCCCAGGTTTTATCACTGAGCATGACATCATATGGTATGGAAGAGCCGTTTGATGAGTGTGGGTCAGCTCTCCCACCAATGACCTCTCCCAGCCTCCTGCCCACCCCCAGCCTACTGGCCTTTGCGGGGAGCGGGGCTGGGGAGACAGCCTTGATGCTGTGCAAGCACTGCTCAGCAATAGCCAAAACACTGGGGTGTTATCAACGCTGTTTTAGCCACAAATCCAAGGCGCAGCACCCTGCAGGCTGCTATGAAGGAAGTGAACTCCATTGTATTCAGAAAAGATATGCGTAAATTACTGTAGATTTCTATTGATATAAGGGACCACAGAGATCAACCTTAAGATTTTTATCTTAAATTTTATGAAGATAAGAAAGATTGCCTGCTTTCACCGGTGTTATTGTTAGAAATGAAATACATGCCTCCAGGCAAGTTCTTTCTTTTATAGCAAAAAAAATAAATAAATAAAATGGAGGTCTGGGGTCCTCACCAACACCCTTTTTGTTTCTCTATGCTGTTACCTGAGAGGATTTCCAGGCCTGCAAAAAAAAGCTCTGAAATGACATCACGAATTTCAATTTCATCAGGAACAGGTGGAGCAGGGTGCAACACACGCCTGTTACTATCAGACAGAGCTTCCAGGATGGCAAGGAACTGAGCTGCAACACCATCAAACATTTCTGTCAGCAGTCGTTCGGTAGTAGTGCGAGGCCATGGCAACTAAATAAGAAAAGGTAATGTAAGCCTTGTAATATCTCAACGGACTCAGAGTAAAGCAAGATTTCTTTCAAAACAGTTGTCCATCAGAAAGTAAGTACATGTTTAAAACAGAAAATAATATACTGTAAAATATATTGTTGTTACGAATTTCATGCTTCAAAGGCATAGCAAAGCCTCATGCTAAGTGGGTACAGTACTTAAGAAGTGCCATAATTTCACAGCAACCAGACGCACTGCTACATGGTATTTTACTTAGAAAACGACACAATAGACTTTATCAGTGAGAGTATTAAGGCCGTGTAGTTTAAAGCCACCCAGATCTCTTCTTATAATGATACAGACTTGACCATAAGGAGCTGAGTTCTACACACTTTGCAGAAAATCAGAAAAAGATCAGGATGCTCAGCACTACAGTGAAAGCAAAACAGTTATGTTCTCTCACTTGCACATTTCAAACAGCATAACATAAAAATACAAGCAGAACACACAAAAATATATTTGCACTATTGACAGCTAGGAAATCAGAGAGCTATATAAGAAAATATTTTAAAATTTTATTTCAGTGTTCTGTTTACATGGTTACAAAACCACTACCAGACATAAAGTAAATCAGAAATACAGTACTTTTTATAATGTTGCTCATAATCCATCAGCATTTCAGTTCTATTTATTTGGCCCTTTCCCAAATAAAAACACTTTAGATTGGTTTCTGGGCACATTTAACTAGATAAAAATTTGGGAATTTCCTTCTTGCTTTGCTGGATCCTTATCCTTTATTTTAGCTTCCAAAGTAATACTTACATACAAGCTCAGATGTGTATCTGATGAAAAAAAACCTCATCTGTTCAATATCTGATAACACTTTAGAATATTAAAGCTAACTGGTTATTTTTGTTTTCAAATAACTTACTAATGAGCGAGCCTAATCAATACTGTAACTACCTGTCTTTCCAAAGAAAGAGGGACTGTTTCTGCTAGGACTATAGTAAAAGTAAACACAAAATACAGTTAATTTTGGATACTGATGGAGCAGCTAATCCTGGAAACCGTTTTGAGGCACATGAAGGACAACAAAACCATCAGAAGTAGTCAACAAGAATTCACAAAGGGGAAATTATGCTTGACCAACTAGATAGACTTCTATGTCGAAACAACTTGCCTGGTAGACTAGGGGAGAACAGTGGACGTTGTCTACCTATACTTCAGTAAGGCCTTTGACAGTGTCTCCCATAACCCTCAGCAAGTTTGCAAATGACACAAAAGTGGGAGGAGTGGTTGATATGCCAGAGGGTCATGCTGCCATTCAGAGAGACCTCAACAGGTTGATAGGAACCTCATGACATACAACAAGGAGAAGTACAAAGACCTGCGCCTGGGAAGGAACAAACTCATACACCAGTACATGCTGGGGGGCCACCCAGCTGGCACGCAGCTTGGCAGAAAAGGACTTGGGGGTCCTGGTGGACACCAAGTTGAATATGAGCCAGCAATGTGCCCTTGCAGCAAAGGCGGCTCATAGTACCCTGGGCTGCATTAGGCAAAGTACTGCTAGCAGGTCAAGGGAGGGGATCCTTCCCCTCTACTGATGAGGCCACACCTGGAATACTGTGTCCAGTTCTTGGCTCCCCGGTGAGAGACATGGTTATACTGGAGAGAAGTCCAATGAAGGGCCTCAAAGATGTTTAAGGAACTGAAGCATCTCTCCTATGGGGAAAGGCTGAGAGAGATGGGAATGTTCAGTCTGGAGAAGAGAAGGCTCAGGGGGATCTCATCAATGTATATAAATACGCGAAGGGAGGGTGCAAAGAAGACAGAGCCAGGCTCTTCTCAGTAGCGCCCAGTGACAAGACCAGAGCCAATGGGCACAAACTGAATAATGTGACTTTCCCTCTAAATATCAGGAAACACTTTTTCACTGCGAGGTGAGCGAGTACTGGCACAGGTTGCCCAGAGAGGTTGTGGAGTCTCCATCCTTGGAGAAACTCAAAAGCCGGCTGGACATGGTCCTGGGCAACCGGCTCTATGTGGCCCCGCTTGAGCACGGAGGAATGGACCAGATGCTCTCCAGAGGCCACTTCCAGCCTCAACCGTTTTGTGATTCTGTGATGTACATTATCATACCAAAATAACTCCAAAACAAATTTTCAACATTTTCTTTTTTTTATAAATCCTCATAATGATGTTTGCAGACTAAAAAACAGTCAAAGCAAACTATACATTTTTTTTAATATTTTGTGTCATTGTATTCAATATATTTTTTTCCTCATACTGCAGATTTTTTTTTATGAGCCCAATCCAGGAATCAGATCTATGCAAGCAGAAAGCAGTATATACCACAAATATTCCAGGACAGGCTAAGCACAGATTGCAGGGTTTGTTTAAATACCTTCATTAAAACGCAGAGCTGAATGGGCATGTAAGTTACTACTAATAATATTTTTACATAAGCCTTGTCTTGTCATGTTTAGAAAACAAACATTGCACTGGTGCAGAGGAATCTCAAAGTGAAAGGTAACAAACTAAATAGATTAGACTAGCTTGTTTCCATTTTTCAAGGCGATTTAAGTACAAAACCAAATTCCACTGCATACATACTAGAAGAGATGTAAGAGCTTTAATTTTTTGCTAGTTCAAGCATAATGTGCTCTGTAACATGCTGGACAGAGCTCTAAATATAACTGTTCTACCTGTTATACTGCATTGTATATGTTCTCTAATTAAAAAAGGAAATTGTTTTGAAAGTCAAAACATTAGGCAAAAATAAATGTCCCATATTTTTGCATTTACTTGACACTTAATAAACCTACAAAATATTCTGAAATAATTATTAAATTCAGATTCAACAAATCTTGTAAAACTACAAAAGGCATGCAGAAACAAATATGAAAATTCAATATGATTCCTTCTTAAAAAAGGTAACGAAAACTGTTGTAGCACATTTTAGAAGCAAAAGACTTTTGGTGGGGGATTTATGAACAGTGTAATTTCTACAATTTGTTGTTAACTTCAGACATTCAGTATTGTCAGAAAGCCAAACAGACACTTCAGAACAAAATCAGTTAGTGAAGATTTGTTGGGCTTCTGGAGATCAGATATATGAGATTCCCGCTATGTGACAGACACAGGTTCCTAGTAACATGATGGGTGCCTGATGAGCAAACACCCTATTTGAAAGCATGCTGAGTTCCTAATATCCTAATTGTTCAGCAAGACTTTCAGATGATTGCCATTCAGAAGTACTTAAGTCCTCCAGAATCAACTGACCTTGAGAAAGTTGACTGGTACCTTTATATGTGCAAACCACACATATTTGAACATGTTGAGGTTTGGGTCCAATCTTGGATAATGGGAAATTTCTGGGAAGTGAGGTTTGGAACAGATTGATTGTGCGGTCAACACAGCTATTTAATATTAATTATGATTCAAGTCAATGATTTGAAACTGAAGTATCAGATAATCTTTTAAAAAGCTTTGATGAATAACTTGTGTAACAGAAGTGTTCAATACAATCAGATCGTATCTGTAACATATTGGTATGACTTCATTATAATCTTGCTATTAACCATAAGCAGTTCAAATAAGCAATCTCAGTTGCTTCTGATAATTCTTTCTAATACAACCCATTTTCTTTTAAAAAATCAACATAATATAGAATAACAGCAAAGAGATAAATAAAAAAGCTATCAAACAATTATTTAAGACAGAAAATACATCATTCTTTTTTCAAATTATTTGGCTTTTACTGTACCTAGTACAGTACATGTTTTTATGTGTAGCTTGTCCCAATGTATTTGATGAAGAAGTTAGATAATTATGAACAAAAAAATCCAGATTTAACCTACTTCTTCAACTCTGAATGTCTGAATCTGTTCTAGCATCAGATAAACTGTGGCAAAGAAGATATCACTTTGTAGTATCTCCTTTCTTTTGTCTTTCAAAAAATGCAAAGAGATTCCTCAATTTTGCCATTATGTTATGAGGTATATATGTAATGGATCTATATATACATCATGAGAACTAAACGATGATGGAATTTCAGTCCCAGGAGACTTTGAGAAACTTGAGGATGTAGTTCTACTGGGAGAAGTGCCAAGCTCTGCATCTGGGGAGGAATGCATCTGTACAGACTGGAAACCAACTTTCAGAGAGTAGCAGCACTGCCAAAAAAGTCCTGGTTGTTAAACTTGAGCCAGCAGTGTCCTCATGTCACAAAGAAGGCAAACTGCAGACTGGGTTACACCAGGAGAAGTGTAGAACACATTGAGGGATTATTTTCTTCCCTTACATGGAACTCATGAGGCTCCACTTAGAGTACTATGCCCACTTTTGGGCTCTTCTGTGTAAGAAACAGGACAGGGTCTCATGGAGGTCTACTAAGATGATTAGTGGCATAAAATGTAAAAGAACAGGCTGAGGAAGCTTTACTTAGTCTGGCAAAGAGGAGGTTAATGGGTAACCTAATAGCTGCCCACAAGTACTTGCAGAAGACTTACCAAAGTAAAGAAGCCAAACTCTTCTGAGCAGAAACAGGTAGTATAACAAGGAGTAATTACCACAGTTTCAACTTTGGGGGACTGGACTAGATGACTTCAATTCAGATGACTCTGAAAGCATTAGGGATGACTTGCAGATTGGACATTAGGAAAAATACGTTAAGTAGGAGGGTAGTGCAGTACTGGAAGAGGTTATCTAGATTGACTAGAGAATCTCCTTCACTGAAGGTTTTGAAGACAAAGCCACAGCTGATTTGATCTGTCATTGGCAAAAGACATGCTTCAAGCCAGAGGCTGGACTAAATGACTTCCAGAAGTCCCATGCAACCAACATCTTTACTCCTATGATACTGCAATAACAGTAATTCTTCATAATGCAGTATTTGCAAAAGAAAATAATTTACTCCGTAAAGCCAAACTAACTATATTTGTATCACCATCAGCTGAGAACAGTCCACAGAATAATGCTTTTTATCACAAGAGGGTGTTACAGAGCAAAAAGATCACAATCTTTTGCTTACATGAGTGCAAAGCATCCCAATGAGCAGGCAATAGTACTCAGCAAAAGAGTGTGGTTTGGGGAGCTTGCTGATTAGTACTTCCAGTCGCTCCTCTCTGCCAGCTTCCTATGGAATACTGCAGGGATTAAATTTCTTTGAATCACAGTTGCAAACAGGAGGAAAGCAGAACAACCATCTGCCCATCACAGAGGGAATAACCACTCAGATAGAAGCATCCTCTTTGGCACAGGGAAATCAAAATGAGCACTTTCTATTCTATCTGTGCAGTCCTCCATCTACGAAAGGTCTTGAATTCAAAAGACCTATAGACCTATGACCAAAAATGGATGATACAATCTAAGTAAGATGCATAACTGTTACAAACCCACACAGCAGCACAATGGCATAAAGATAAACTTAACTACTAAAGTTTGAAATAATAAGGTCTGCATGCTGACCTAAAAAGGGACAATGCACTCACACAAAAAAGCATTTTCCTTGATTAATTCTTATCCCAATGGATCACTCATTTTTTATACTGGCTGTAAAGAACAAAAGGAAAGAGAGAAATATGAGGAAATTCATTACTTCCTTAAAAGTCTACTATGTATCCTGGATGCCTTTCTCTAACTCATGGTATCTTGCAGAAGAATAAGTGGCCTTCGAAAACAAACTCTCAAGAAAGTTCTCCAATGTAAGTACAAAAAAAATTAAAAACACAGTACCTTTTTTTCAAAGTACCCCTTTATCTTCACAGTAATTTAAAACAGCAGGGCAAAGTCAGGTCTCCCATACACTTGGTATGAATTTGAACAAGATTTCTCTTATTTTTATTGCTAACGTAATTGCTAAAGGGAAAAAAATGCTAGCAAAATCAGTACTTTCTAAAGCAGTAACTACTACATCTTCCCTCCTTTCAAGTTCGTTCTGAGTTTTAATAATAAATTATATTAACTGTGAAACTGAAAGAGTAAAACTTTCTCCTTGTGAATAGCACCATACGTATTAAGCAGAATTATATCACATATTCATCACATGCAAATCATAAACAAAGAGAAGGACTATACAAAATGTTAGACTTACATTTTGTGCTTCTTTCAGGCTAACTCTCCACTTAGGTCGAAAGAAGCTTTTTGGCTTTCTTCTGGATTCATACACTGCTCTCTTGAAAATCATTACTGACATCTGACACAAAGAAAAAAGAAAGTAAGTAACTGTTACATGTTCTGTTCATAGAGATTGTAACTACTCTACCTGTTTATAATGAATTGCAGAATGATACCTTTAGAGTGGCCTCTCTAAAAACCTTTTTTATCTCTGAATTTTCCAATGAAGAACTGATATTTTCTAATTGCTTCAGTTCATCAATTTTAATCAGACCACGGCGAGCAAATATCTGTCCAAAGTATTAAAAACAAAAAAAATTATACTCTGTTTTCATATTCTGTATGTTGGTATTTAATTTTAGAATCATATCATTCTTAAATTCAGATAACTGCAAAGAGCTGCAATGAAAGCCAGGTCATGAACAACAATTGAAAAGGAAAAGAAAACCTTTGCAAAATACTTTTTGTATATATGCACGGGGGCTGGCCACTACTTAATGCTAGAAGTCCATGACTGTGATTATATTATAAAGTACTATTGCGTTTAACTTTGAATTGATTACTCATTTACATGTGGAAACACACCTCCACTTTGCAGTTAAATTTCGGAATATGCACAGAACTCCAAATACATATAATCTGATAATAAGCAGGAATGTTTAAATAAATATTTATTTCCCATTTGATCGCATCTGAAATACTACGTACGGTAAATCAGGTTACCTCTCCATGAATGCTCTCTTGACAATCAAAATAACACTGAGAAACTGCAGTATATAGGGTGGCTCTCCACGTCAAGTAATGTACAGATAAGAGCGGAATGGATGATTCCATACATATACTGGCCCACAGTAAGTATTCCAGGACCTGTATTGAAGAAATCCAGTTTCAGACTGAATGCATTTTAACCTGTATAAATATGCTTCCTATTACTAAAGGACACACACAAAGACTTATCCTCACCTGGTAAGACAAATTAAAAAAGGAAAAAAAAAATCACAGAAATTGTATTAATTTTTAACATGCTTTATTGACTACAAAGCATTCCTCCTACATATTATTGGCTTTTTCCTATCTGAAACTGTGGTCAAGCATTATATTTTAGCCTCCAAACTACCTTAACCACTCCAGCTCACTATAGCTTGCCACCAGACAGAGGTCCTGCCCTTCTCTCTCATCTGCTCTTATCTTGAGAGTTATCCCTCTCCTTTGTGTCAGCTCCAGTGAGCATTTTTTTCTAAGTTAGTTTTCAACTAGATCAGCAAGCTTATTTGGGATGCAATGGTGTCAGCCGCCTTTGGTGAAAGCCTGCGCTTAGAATAATTTACAACCATGGAACTACACTATCGGCTCTTAACTTTAGGGCCAACATAGTCATTGCAGCAGTCTAATTTTAAGAATTAGTCCTACTAAATTAATTGAACAATATCTTCCCCTTGTATTTGCTTTGGGTCAGCTGTTCCCTGAAGTACACAAAATATGCACAACCTTAGTCCTAAATTAAGTCAATATACAGATTTTCTTTTTGTCTGAATTTAAAGAATCTGAAATACCTACAATCAATTCCTCCATTTCCTGTATTTTCTGAATACATTACAGGGTTGCTAAATCACTTCTGATTTCAATAAAAGATGTTCAGAGAGGAAAAAAATTTTCCTGCTCCATGAAAGATTAATATAACCAACAGATTAGAAAATAGACTGGATTAAGGCTGAGTCAGACTGTTCAAGTTTAAGGAGAAAAAAGTAAAGCTAAGACAAACAGAGATTACATTTATAGTTAAAAAGAAAAGGGCAGGCGGGAAAGGCCAGGTCATTTTTATCAAGTATTTACAACTAAAAACCTAGCCACCAGGTGTCAGTACATTTCCACATTTTAAGAAACAAAAGACCGATTCTTGGGACTTGCCACAGTTGTCCAAAAAAGCCCATCTAGAATCCTCTGAAACAGTCTAGCACATCCCATCTCAAAGACCAGCAAGACATTACGCCGGGGTCTATCCCACAGCTGAGGAAGGAGCAGAGTCACGAAGGCAGGAGAGCTTAGAAATCGGCCATTTTGCAATCTAGACATTTTACTCCCTTGTGACCAAGTGCTACTATGGGCAATGACAATGAAATGGAAAAGTCAGGGTACAGCGTTATGCAAAATACAGGTGCATTTTCCAATCTTCTGTAAATTTTTCAAATGTTTCTGTTTATTTTGCCATACCTTAGCAGACTGACCGATCATCATCAAATGTCTGCATATGGTGTAAATATGAATAGTACCTGCAAAAATAAAACAAAATAAATGAAAACCAGGTAAGTTCTATAATCCTACATTAAATCTGTTATGCTAACCAACTGAAACTTCTTCTTAATATCTGGGCTGTTATTTCCAGAGGCTGAAAAATAAACTAATGATTTTTCTGTGACTACTTTTAAATTAGAGAAAATGAAGCCCTTGAATTCTTGGGCGATATCAGCTTCAAAAATACCTACACAGTGAAGCAGTATGATAAAAGAGTGACATCTTAAAAATGTACTATATCAAATTTTTATTAAGTAACTGACGGAAAGAAAAATCTTATTTTTATCCTCTTTTGAAAAAAATTACCTCTCCTCACAGAGCTTACCTTGCATGATTCTTTTAGTCTGTCATGGCACTGTCCTGGCAGACACCACCACTATTATGTGATATTAAGTATGATAAATGAAATAAAGAAAATTGATTGTGACTAGAGTTTTCAAGAGCATCAACGTGACTTACAAATAAAATCCTGTCAAGAATTTACTTAATTTAGGATATGTCACAAAATTGCTTTTCAAAAATCAGCCCTGGAAGTATAAAAGATATTGCAGTTCTGGGGCGGGGGGGGAAAGTCTATTCTTCTGTATGTACGAATGTTCAGAAAGGGACACCTGTGGCAGCGGGAGGCATCACAATGTCAACTGTCATAGCTAGAAGGGTGTTATTATCCCAACAAGCAAGAATGGAGCAAGCATTAGGAAGATTGCTTTTTATCAGTCAAATGTGTAATGAGGCACAAAATCTATTGCTGGAAATTTCAGAAAAATGCTCAGGAACTGGGGAAAATCTGAGTTATTGCCCACTTCTAATTACATTAGATTATTGGCTAGGCTTGCTACAGAGACCTGTCCCGCACACAGGTAGTGGGACTTAAGAATGGCAGGTGAGTATTTAATCTTAATTCTTCTCCCATAGAAACAGACAAACAAAAAACACACCTCAAAAGGAGGGACTGAGGGCAATGGCAGTCTCAGTAAAACAAAAGGATAAGAATTTTGACCAATTATAGCTCAGAGAAAGTAAATTTTCCAAAAGTAAATTAAAAACATATTATCTCCTCAATTTATATTGCAACAATTGATCACAGTAGAATGTATTAATAATAGTCTTTTGACTAAATAACATTGCCTTTTAAAGCAAAAATATCCTGTTGTTCTTGAAATAAAAATCTTGATACATAATTCTCTGTGTATCTAGTTCACGGAAGTTCCATTTTTTCCTCAGTTTTTTTGCTAACTCAAGCATTTATAAGTAGCACACTAAAATCATATACAGAGATTCAAATTATTAAATGTCATGTGGTATTTTTTAGAATAGTTTTATTATTAACTCTAGCCTTAAAAATAATTTTAAAAATCCAAAGATGTAATGTCAATCATTTTCTACTCTCAGATCTGCAATCCTTTTTTCAAAAAAAACCCAAACCAAACTCATTAACACAAACATTTTATTGACCAAAAAATCTTGAGATGTTTTTTTAATCAGAGTTCACTCAAAATGCACTTATTATGCTGTTAGATTTCATTTTATTAGTACTCTCTAACCACAGCTATAATGAAAAAGCTATTACTTTTACAACAGTCCATCTGAAAAAGGCACACTATGTAGAAACTTCAGTTTAAAAATCCCTTATTTTAGGAAAAAAAAAAATCACAAAAAAACCTACTGTGATTGAAGACTAACTAGAGATTCATTCATGACCCTTAGGTTGACCTTAAAGAATAAGTATAACGTTTCCCTCCACAGGTTTGCTTAGCAAAGAAATGTAAATGGAAAGCCTGAGGTACCATTGTAGATAAGCCAACAGAAATTCTCCTGAGGTAGAGCCACTTGCATAGTGAGTCGTAATGAGGACAAGACATTGAAACAAGTCTGCAGGGACTCTTGATTCTGAAGATTTCTGTCACTGCTGCAAACCATCTGATAAATGCAAACATTTCTCTCTTGCAAAGCATGAAACTAAAATACATGGAAACATACATAAAATTAATATATATAGTTAAAATACACGTATATGGCAGTTTCACATCCACAAAGTACAACAAAATGGTGAGTATGAAAAGATCACGCATACCAGTAAAAAAATCAGCGTGACATTGAAAGAGGCATTAGAATATGGAGACAGTGCTAAAGCTTTAAGGTTGCTGTACCATTAGCCTGAGTCCATTTCCACTGTATCACAGGATGAAAATGCACCTCATGTACTAGGGCTGCTGAAAGGGGCATGGGGGAAAGGGTCAATGAGGCATTCAACTGATATTCAAAGAAGCTGGCTTTAATTCTTGGCTTCTCTGTAGATGTCCTCTGTAAATTAAGGCAAGCCTGAACTTTTCTGCACTTCTCCATCTGTATCACAGATATCTTATTTCTAACTCTTATCTGTTACTTTTCCCTTCTACAGATGCTTTGTTCCTTCTCTTCCTTGTAATACCTAGCATAATGTGATCTCAGTCTTGTCTGGAGTACAGTACCATCTGAAGAAACCAACATGTGAGAAAATGAGCTAAGTGGGACACGGCCAGTCAGTACCTATCAACCTCTCAGAAGCCTACTAACCTGATAATATTTGAAAGTATATTATTTTTTGCAGTTAACTCACTCAAACTGGAAGTTTCAAGCCCTGGAACTCTATTTCTATGATTTTCTTAGTGTTACATTAAAAAGCAAAAGCTAGCCGCAGAAACCTGGCAAAAAAATTTACATATAAGGCCTTTAGATGTAATCATTTGACACATTATCATTATCCATTTCCAACTATACAGATCATTGTCCAACTAGATTCCATATCTGAAAATTTAGGGATATCTCAGTATCTAAAGGCCAAGTTATGGAACAGGCATTTTAGTATAGACTCATGATAACATCTGGTACTATGATTGGTTCAAGGTCTAGGCAGACATATAGAAAACAGGAGAAACCATCTCCGGAACTTCAAATTTATTTAGAAAGCATTTTTTTAAAAAACAAAATAAAATGGATTAACACAGTCTTTGATTATATTCTGTCTAGGAAGCTGAACTGTGTTTGAAAAACAAAAAAATAATGTAAACAGAGTATCTCTTCTATCATGACATCTGCTTCCAGCTTTTAAGCAAACTGTCTGTTTTTTTCTCCTCACTAAACACCTATTTACAATCTAACTCTGACTAGAAGAATATTAATTTGATTAGCTCAATACACAGGAGATGCCTACGGTTTCCTTTTGTTGCTCTTGATCACAGAATAACTTGCATTAGTTTATTTTGAAAAATCCACTGTGTGCTGAAAACAGAGCTTCTCAGCGAAGAACTGCTTAAGGTAAAATCTAACATGTTTTTAGCAATCCCCCTATACCTACTGAAACACTCTCTTCCATGGATAACAAATGACAAATTGCAAGCCCCTACCTTGATAAGCAATTAACACAAAAGGATACCAACCTACTCTTGACGTCACTCAGCTTCCCAGAGCTTAGAGCACTTGCAAAACTATTCAGCGTGCTGCCTCTTTGGTTCATAGTGAGCAAATAAGCTATTGATAGTAATGCAATGCTGCTTTTTTACTGTGTCATGAGCTTTTTTTACATGTAGTATTTTTGCACATTTATAGTACAAACTACAGCACAACGTTTTAATTCTTCTGCACTCTGCCCAGTTCTTAGATCACACCATACAGAACTTTCTATAACAATTGCAGGATAGTTATCAAATTTTGCCCATATCCTGATTCTGACAGTGGTTAGTAGCAACTATTTCACAGCAAAAACTGCTGTAGATAGTTACAGAATAACCCGTTCAGAGAAAACTGCATTTTTAACATTAAGCTGTTAGGAGTTGGCTTATGCCACAAAAGCATAAGCACTTATATCCTCTTAAAAATGTACACCAACTCTGGATGTTCATATCATACATATGACTCTTAAATCTCAATACAATCTATATCGACAAACTACTAAAGATTAGTTAATATTAATATTTAACTAATATGAAGTACATTTGTGGAGGATAAAAAAGGCTACTTATTTTGAATCTATGAATTTCTTTGACAAAAAAAACCCCAACAAACCAACCTACCGTAAGTGCTGCATTTTTGTCTCTGAAACCATTTGGGAAAAAGGTGGATTCAAATTGATGCACATCATTTATGATATCATCAAGGTTTACAGAAACGAACTGCTGAAGGTATCTTCCATAGCACTGTAGAAGTGCCAACTTATATTCCTGAAGAACAAATAATATGTTCTTTTTATGCTTTGTATATTACATTTCTGTTTCTATAAAACGTGTTATTTTTTATTATCTTTAAGTAAAAAAGTATCAATGTGAAAGAGCAGCTGGAAGTAAAACTCTCTGAGTTTCATACAAACATTCAGCAATGTAATTTCGAATGTGAACACTCAGCATATGAAATGCTGAAGTACTTAAAAGAAGAGCTTGTGGTTTGGGAATTTCTGTTTATTTTAATCATAAATATGATATATCAGAGAACAATTGTAAAGTATGATCCTGGGCTAATGTAATAAACTCAAAGGGTTCCTGGAATGTCCTGCAGCTTTGCAACAGTAATGATAATAATACTGCAGTTCTGAGAAAAGTACTTCATAATGTAGAACTCTATAAACAATATACAGACATCATCACTTCTCTCTCCCCTCTTTCCCTGATGTCAAAGCCCTTTTTTTATAAAAGCAGAGAGGAAGAGAAGAGGAAGAATAAGATGCACTAAACAAGAATGAAACAAGTGACAACCAGAATTTACATATGGCCAAGAAGTCAGCATTAATAGACCAGCAATTGCCACTGGGTCTTTAAGAACTGTTAACAAACAGGATGTTGAGCTTTATGTCTCATTCAAAACAGAGCTCCCCAGCAGCATGTTGAGCCACTCTAACATCATGCTGAGACTACGGTTCAGCTCTGACTCAGATGTGGAAGTGCCATTTACTGAATCACCTCCACCACTTCCTGCAGCGAAGATTATTTAGAGGTTTCTCTACCAACTTCACTAATTATACGCATACACACACACACACCGGTCATGATAAATTCTGAGAAAAAAGTAACAAATTTGTATTTGTAAAAATGATCCTTTAATGTTTAATCACAGAAAATTCAAAAGTATTTCCTTGCACTCACTTTTTTCAATATAAATTCCTCCCACCGTGCTAACACTTACCCTGAATTTTTAACCATCTCAAGAGTCTAACTCACATGGCCCTATTGTCCTCTTTGCTGTGTGAAAGCTGCAGGCATACACAGAAACTTTTACTTTCCATGGACAGCTGTGGGCAGTCGGTCACTTGTGTAATCATCTAATACATAGATTCAGGCTGTGATAACTCTTAGAATCCAAAGTCATGGATCAGAATACCATTAAGGTAGTTACTGATATAGAACAAAAAGGCAATTTCTCTCCCAAACAGTTTAAAATATATGTTTATGACCAGAGATAACAGGCAGATACAGGCAGAGAGGGAGGGGAAAAAAATGAGTCAGTACTGATGAGTATGATGACTAACGGGCTAACAAACTTCCAGATATATGACATAATGAATTTAGGTGTGTCCTGCAAGATACAGAGCAGATGTATAATAGGAAGGAATCTAAAGTGGGAAGGTATTAAAAAAATAGCAGGAGGACAGAAAGTTAAGTTGGTGCTTACCCATTGACTACTCATATTCAATAAGTCATTTTTAAAGACTACACACCATTAAGTGTTATATATCATAAAGGCAGATTAAAATTTAAAATAATAACCAGTAGTTTTCAACTAGGAGTTGAGAGGGATACTTATGGAATAAACTCTATCCCACCTATCACAGAACTTGGTGTTACACCGCGTTCATCTTTCCAGTAATGCATTAAAATTTGTAACTAGCACCCATCTCATGTTTTTTCTTTCTTTTTTCTCCAGGGAAAAAAGTCTGAGTGAATGAAAATTAATTCTGTAAAGTCAAAGAAATGCACGGAAAAATGGGAGTTCCAAAGAGAGCTCATTTCAGGGTTTTAGGCTGGCCAGCAAAACAACTTTTTCAATGACACTGATAACTTTTCCTTTATTGTAGAAAACCACATTACACTAGAGGATAGGGCCAGATCATTAAGCACCTTGAACATAAGGACCAAATTACTACATTTGAGTTGCGCTATGGGAAGCCAATGTAAAGGACAGAGAGAAGGGTTTGATGTGTTTGAAATAACCTTACTGAGAACGCTGTGAGAGCAGCAGTTCCCAAGCACTAAAAGCTTTATGTAATATTCCAAGCAATTCCTAGGGCCCAGCAGCTATGAAAACTTGAGGAAAACATGAATGGAATTGCCTAGGCAATGAAGGGGCTATTAACAAATGCAGTTATTGAAGCTTCCTTAAGAATTTCTGTGAGTATTCCTAAACCTACACCATGAGCCTATACCTTCAATTATAATGGCTCCACGGTTATGGGCTCTTCTATATGCCTTCTTCAACCAACCAGTGAGTGTTGAGTGCTGCTGAAGTTCAGCTTCAGCTTGCTGTTCTTTATTCAGGAGGCAGGCCACTTTCGTGGAGTTCTTTAGGGCAGATGCAGTGAAAGATGTATAAGACTTCATAACATCTGCATGATACTCTTATCTTTACCATGGTCTGTGGAAAAGCTCACCTAGTAGCCACATATATACACTTTCCACAAATAGCATAAATAGCATTTATCGTTGCTGGATTCCATAAGCAAAGGACATCATAGTGGAAGAACAGTTTCACTGGATGTGTTCCTCCAAAAGATGGCCCCTCAAACTTTCTTGATACATTTCCAATTATGTCCTCTTCTTTTCTAGGGGAAAAGAGGGAATCTAATACTGTCATATGCTGCAGAGAATGGAAAAGGGTGAATACAGGTGCCAATCGGCATTTAACTGCTTTCCTAATGCAAAAGTCAATAGACTGTTCTTAAAAATTATTTTCAATTTAAACACAATGTCAGTTCTCTGTTTTTCTTTCCAGGGTGGGGGGGAATTAAAATTTAATACTCTCATTCTGAAAAAAATACAAACTTGGTTTAACCTAGTTTTTTATTCCCATTATGTTCAAAAATTAAGTAGAACTTACAGAAACCTATCCAAAAGCATGGAAGAATTCTACTAATAAATTTTAGACTTTCACTAACTTTTGTGCTATAAATATAATTTTTCTATTACAATCAACTTTTTAGAAGATTGCTATCAAAAACCTGT
Source organism: Sagittarius serpentarius (assembly GCA_034782735.1). NCBI lineage: Eukaryota > Metazoa > Chordata > Aves > Accipitriformes > Sagittariidae > Sagittarius > Sagittarius serpentarius. Next base: position 13,941,257 of record JAVKLA010000062.1, on the reverse strand, counting down.
GCCTGAAATAGGCCTGAAAGGCCAAAGGACATAGTTAAAATGTATACTTGACTGTCTCGTAGCCCAGACAGACTAAATAGCCAGAATTTTAAGCTAGGAAAGTATTATTGACCAAATAAATATCTTCTAATATGTTTGTGGCAAAAAGTAGAAAAATCCACCAATGGATCATTACAAACACAAAATCACACTAAGCAGATAGCATCTACTTAGGAGCTGTCCCTTACTCTAAAATATGCTAATTCTCTACAAACTTTAAGTGTGTTCTCTCAAGCAACTTTTCAAGTACTGAACCTTTATGATAAATTAACCTATAATTCTGTAATCCTTCAGTCTTCCCGCTTCATAACTGTATCACTCAGGACCACCCACCCTTCTTCAATCCTAAAAGGAATGATTTGCAACTAGCTTTCAACTGTACATCTTCGAGCTGCTTCCATGTGTTGTTTAGTAATTATCCTTGAAAGCCCCAGATTTTATGACATGATCTTCTGACACAAATATCACTGAGTTAGTCAGTGGTACACCTTTGAGGGCTTTTTTCCCAGCAGACACAAAGGACAAATATTATATAAGAATATAACATAAAACCAGCCTTATTGAGTCAGACCGACAGTTACTAGCCTGGTATCCCATCTCCAATAGTAGCCGGTAACAGATGACTAGGTAAGAGTATAAAAATAGAGTTATCATGTAGTGAGACATCCCCCAAATACTCTCAAAGTCTCAGCAATCTAGCTCCTGAATCTTTTTTAGTTGTGATTTACCTTTTTTGAGGAGACCAGAAGTGCACACAGAATTCAAGATGCAGGAGCATCATCGATATGTATAGTCATATAATGGGTAAGCGCACTCTGGTTTTTGTTCTCTGTTCCTCTCCCGACAATTCTTTACACGTTTGGTTAACTGAGCACTGAGTTGACATTTCAGTGGAACAAACCACCACTGCTCTATCACTGTCAATTTGTACATAAGCAGCATCTACAGGCACAGTCAGATTTGTATTCTACCATGCTGAAACATCAAACAAATACTAGAGAACAATTTTGGGGTGTTTAAGAAGGCAATGGATGCATAGAAAATACAGATACAGAAAATATATACAAAAATCAGGGCAATTTTACAATAATAAGCAAGAGATACAAACCACTAACTCTCACTGGAATTACTTTGTAAAAGTTTTTGTCACTTTCTAAATAGCTTCCAGTAAAATACGATTAAAAATTAAAGTGGCGTAGAAACATAATGAAACAAAGACTGTGACTGAGCCTTTTCTGTTTTCATATGACTTACTTTGATCTGAGCAAGGGAATCACCAACTTTCAGAAGTTTTTCATTGTAATACCACTCTGGCAGTCGAGGCTTATATTTGATCCAAATATTAAACAAAGTATTTGCTCTAAAAAAGATACAGGAGAAAAGGTTTCAGATTAAACTGGCAGTAGACCCATCATAACAAGTAAACAAAACAGGAAAACTTCAAATTGTGAAAAAACCTTTCTTCCAAATCTATTTGAACCTCTGCATCTTTCAAAACAAGTCATCATTAAAACTGGATTTAACAGGCAGGCAAGGACATTTCTGGGTTTCATTTCTGTCACCAATTTTTATCACACATTTAAAATAGGATGATTTTTCTCTTGTGTAAATTCTTAATAGGATGACTTAGTATTAATCTCCTTGCATTGTTCAAACATGGTCACAAGTGGAAAATCTGTCCCACCTTTCAGCTAGAATTTGAGAGGTTCTGTTTGAAGAAACAATCTGATATTTTAAAGAAACTCAATGAATTACAGCTCACAGCAATTATTGGACTGGAAGCTACAAATGCTAAGAGCAGGAAAAAAGATCCCAAAATAACAACGCACATCAGGTAGCAGCAAAGTTGGGAACTGGCAGCCATGGAATAAGCCATTGAGCTATACAGTATATAGAGCTATGGTATATAAAGGTATACCAGGAATTACGAAGGAAGAAAGTCATTACAAAGCCTCTAGCATGAACTGCATTTGGCATGAAATGTTCAGGAATTTTAAATCATAAAGGGTAGGATTCAGAGAGAAGCAAATGACACATTTGTTAAAATAGAAAGGATCTTATGGCAATAGTTGCAATGCTCTTCTGTTGCCTCTGCCTGTTATTCTAGCCGCAGTTGCCATCAAGGATGACTTTGTGTAATAAATTACTTACTTGGCAGAACCAGCAAGCCTCCCATAAAAGGTAACTGGCTCTAAGCAGTTTGCCTCCTCTACAGAGGAACTGACTGCATCAGGCCAGTATTACAGTCCCTACTGACTGCTGTTTGAGAGGCTAGTGCCCTCATGTGTACGACTTTCCCACCCTAGACTCCTTTAAGCAAGCTATATTCAAACTGGAAAACAGTAATTGATCAGACAGACTGATAATAAGCAGAGGGATTTTTCAGAAAAGAATCCTGTTACCGAATTATTAATTGTATTGACAGTGTTCACAGTGCCAGGCACCTCTTAAATTTATTCTCTTAACAAATCACTTGTACAGAAGCCTCAGCAAAGAGTGCCTTGTGAAACCACAACGGCTAAATTATTCATAGGTAGCAATTTATGAGGAAGGAAAACAACTGAAGAGAGAGGAATTAATGTTTGAAAATCACCTTCTAGCTGAATTCTCACACGTAAACCTTATCCTTACTGGTGTGAGGTAACTGGAACTTTTCAATCTCTTAAGACAGTGATGGTAGACTAGAATGCAAGACACTTTCTTAAACTGTTTTCTGACATTCAGGAACTTGGAATCCACTCTCAGTCTCCCAGACAGCTCTTCATTTCAGCTTATAAGAAGACTCCCAATAAAAAAAAGCACAATAAGTAACATCATCTTTTCCACACAGAAAGCTGTGAGCCACCTTCACATTTAAAGGTGAAACAGATAGCCGTATGAGAAACCGGTCAAAATGATCTTTACATCGAAGAATTACAACAATCATCATCCTTTTTTTCTAAAAGTATCATCTCAGCACAAGTCTCAGTTCTTGAAAGTAAGTAGCAAAGAAATAAGTAGGACATTCTAGAGGTGTATCCTAAATGAAAAATGCAGTAACAGCACAAACTAGGCCAAAAGCAACAATATGAATAAAATGTTCTAAAGCATTATGTTTTTAAAGGAAACCATAGCCCAGTTTAATGAAGAGCATCTTCTAAATGAGGAATGAGTCCCTCCTGGTCCATCCATAAGCAATGAACAGCCTGGGTGGCTACTGACTTCTTACACTGAGAGAAGTATCCCGCTCCAGTTAGCAGGGATAAATCTGCAAAGAGGCTCCAAAGAGAAGGAATCTGTCACGCATCTGAGCAGACTGCCCTTGGACCATCAAAGGAAGAAGCTTAGGAGAAGAATTCCAGAGTCCAAGAGGTTTGAGGGATACTACTGGGGCGGAGGGAAAAAGAAGTTGGGGCAGGGCTGGGGGGGCGGGGGTGGTGGTGTGTGGAACAGTAATTATCAGGTTGTATGGCTGTAAAGGAACCGATAGCAAGAATGACTGTGGATAAAGCTCTGGAAGGTGAGACTAATAAACTTCTTTAAGACTGATCAGCGGGAAAGTCCCCAGTGAAGGTCATCTTCATTTTTTGTTTTGAATGCTCGTATTAACATGAGATTCTTAGATGTAATAAATGAGTAACAAATCTGTAATAAATTAGTTTAGTAAAGTAGTGACAAATCTGACTACTTTCAACTTCAATGGGAAGATTAAGGTAAACCGTACCTGCTACAATGCCATGACTAACTACAAGTGAGTTCATGACACGGGAATGTTTCTTTGACACAGACAAAGGAGGAGAGTGAGACACTTCCCAAACAGCTCATCAGCCTTTCCTTTAAACAGGATGTAGGACACCAGAATAACAAGTTTAGCAAGTGAATCCTTAAAAAAACACTGGGCTGTTGGAGCTCAGAGGTGAAGTTTCATTATTTCCAACCACTCTACGAATAATAAAAAAAAACTTCCCTAAGGTCAACCCATAATAGTGCGCACAGGGTAAGGCCCACATGGCTATACTTCTGGGCCAAAAGTCTTTACTACAGGTCGTAAAGGATTCTCTGATCCTGATCAAAAGATGTCTTATTAAATAAGGGTGGCTAAGCCACACAACATGAGATAAAATCAATAGTTCAAGCTAATCCTTTGATGGCCCCGTTGCCGAGAGACATGGGATAAAACTACTTCTCGTTTAGTTGAGGGAAAAATACTTTTGATTGCTACTTCTTCTGATTGAAAAGATTCGTGATTCCAGTACAGGGCAGATCATCAGTAATTTTTGGTTTTTACATCGGAACACTGTAAGTGCCTAAATTACAGCCTTACTGTTGACTTATCAACACCGAAGGCTGACAGCATTAGAGGAATGAAGCTGACAATTTTATTTTTCTAAACTGAACATACTTGCCATGTAGAAGCTGGTTTTCTTGCTCCTCAAATAACAAGAACACTTTGATCTCAAGCCATGCCAGGAAAAGTAGCCTGGCAAATGACACAGCAAGAAGTCTTCAGAGCATTTAGGAAAGTATCTGTAATAGCCATTACCTTCAGAAATTCTTAGAAACAACTAGACTAAGGCTGGTTCTGCAGGCAGCACACACTCCCATTTTATCAAACAATGAGAGGCAAGGGAGAAACAACCCTGAAATTTCACAATCACAAATAAATTCTCATTACTTTGCTAGCTGCCTGAACATACACTAATCACCAGAATTTCAGTCTTCTACCTCTGTACTGCCCCTATACAAATGAAGAACACGGGAGGATGCAGAGCTACTGGGAGCTTCATTTTACACAATGTTCTCAATGCTCTGGAATTTTGGTATGGATCATCACTAACAGGGACTTTTGTGATCAAGACCCAGGTAGTGCTACTTCTTATCTCCATGATGAACACTGCAGAATTCTTTGGATGAGAAAATGCTCTCATGCCAACTGAGTTATGTGTGGACATGGGTCACATCTACAAAATACCAGTCTGAATAAAACAGAGCCTGCTCAGGTGTCTCAGAGACAATAGAAAATGGTCTGTTGTTTGGCCCACAACAGTGCATACGTGACTGTTCTGTGGGAACAGGACTTTTGAGGCAGGAAAAGTAACAAGCAAGATACTGAAACCTTGAAAACATCTGTTTGCAGAATGCAGATATGGTACCTGCTGTTAGCTTGCTTCCATCAGGTGGTAAAGGCTCTGCTGTTCACGTGCTAGCCACGCGATGAGCAGCCGAACCTGGTATCTTTCCACCACTCTATGAGAAGGATATAAAGGTGGTGCTGTGGGGTGGTCGAGTGCGAAGAGGACTCCGTGCATGAAGCTACCAGGGGGACGTCCCGCAAGTGTAGGAGCCTACCACCCTGCTGCCCAAACAGCATGATCCTATCCCTTCTCCTGCTCGGTGCCGTACCATCTTCCGCAGGGTCGGTATGTATTAGAAACTAACATTGTGGTTGTAAGCTTTAGTTCCAATATATCTTGTGATTCCTTTGCTTTCTATATAATAAAACTTAGTATTAATTGAGTAACTCCGCAGTTTTGTGGTTATACATCGGGATATTCTACAAACCTTAGTTTCACACGGTTACATCAGGTCAAAATATTCCAGAGGATAAAGTAAAGAAAGGCCTTGTAGACACTGTTCACAAAAACTGATAACTTGGCATGACGTTGCAGATTGATTCAGCATGCCCAACTCCCAACCAGAAGACACAATGAATGTGTAGAAGATACAATGAATGTGTTCATTATCAGCAATTCTGGTGGTGTCTGAAGCAGCCAAGTGGCATTCCTTCTTCTAAGGGGCATAGAGGGGATAACTTTCAAAGTAAGAGTACAGATGAGCTAAAGCAAAAAAGGTCTAAAGCTACAGAAAGGCTTAAAAATAGCAAAGCACTGAAATCAGCTGCTGAAGCAATATAAAAAGCCAACATACTGAGATTCAAAGCACTAGAGGAAGAAGCCTGGGGACTGATACCTGCGTGATAGATCTAGGCCCAGACCTGACGATGAACATGTGATGTAAACAAATTAGAAATCCGGATAGCTTAGAAAAGTCTGCAGACAAATGCCAGGCTGCAGAATCTGAGTATCTCCTGAAAATGTATACAGGTCCTTTAGAGAAGGGTCATTTGCGGACTACATCTTGGAGAGTACTGAGTGAAATATGTAAGGATAGATGCTGCACCTAAGAGATAAACTAACCACCCTGTAACTTAACTCCTGTCCTGTTTTTGACTTAAATTTTGGTAACCTGGGGAGCTTTCATTTTTTATGTTAAAGACCTGTAAATTTAGAATAGAGCACTGCTCAGATAGTAACGAAAGAAAATCAACCATTTACCTTAAAAAGAAGCAGTTGAACTCGTCTCATGATGTGCCTAAATGCAGTAGGGAGAGCTACATGAGAAATGCACAGTCTATAAAAGACATATGCATGCACTATGAATCATACACCGATTCCAGTTGCTCTGTCTTAACTGCATTACAAAATCTAGATTTATGCATACCCACAGATATGCACGTATGCGAGCAAACAAATATGCGCAATTATACTTGCCATATGCTCTGCCTGCATCTATGTGCATAAAAATATACCAACGTAGACAGAGACATATGCACAATGAGAGCTGCCTGGTGTTATCCTCATGTAGCCCTACTGCGAGCGCATCTTTTAAAGGCGTGTACGTGCCCACGAGTATTCACCCTCGCGCGCAGTAGCACACGCTGGTGGGCTGCCAGTTGCTCCCGCACTGTGAAGGGATTTTCCTACCAGGAAGCTCAGGCAGCTCTGATACAGCCCGCAACTTCCGCAACACCTTGTGCTTTTCCCCCCGCCCCATGCCTTAGCTTCTAGGAAGTGCTGAAGAGGGAGGTGTTCAGATTTGGGAGGGTTTTTTATTAAAAAAAAAAAAAAAAAAAAAGACGGAAAACGGATTGCCGGCGTTTTGGCCCGCTGCTGGAGAAGA
>JAVKLA010000062.1:13908631-13933212 GCA_034782735.1 Sagittarius serpentarius | reverse complement strand
CGAAGGGGTCTTCGGCTCGGGGGTTGGGTTGTAGCCCCCGGGGGGCGAGCGAGGCATCTCGGAGAGCCGGAGGGGTTCGAGGCGCCAGTCCTCGCACCTCGCTCTCCAACAGGTGAAAGAGCCTTTTTCTCTCTCTCTGAGGCTACATACTGCCAAGAGGCAGTTGAAGAAGCTTCGCGGGCGCCGCGGCAGCGGCTAGGGCCGTTGCTAGCAAAAGGCGTTGCAGTATCGAGGTGGTTTGCCGTGCGAAGGCTGCGGGAGGAAGCTTGGACAAGGCCAGGAGGTACCTTATCGGACGGTTTTGCAATAACGTATTTCACCAGGGATGCCGTTTTGAACTTACTGATTGCATCGCTGAGCCTGCCTACTGCATGACTACAGATAAAAGAAGAAAGTGTGCTAACCCTCTAAACGGTTATATCTGTCTATTAAAAAAAAAAAGGCGGCAAACTAGGAAACAACCAGGCCGTATCTATCAGTATGACAGGAGGCAGCCATAGCAACCTGTGTGGTTTTGAGTTCTTTATAGGCATTACGGTAAAGGGGTTTGGGAGGGATGTGAAGAAAACCGGCTATGTTGCCACGTTCATCGTCGTGATGAGCATAAGGGACAGCTTAATTGAAAACATGAAAGTGAAAGCTTAGAAATGTGGTGAACGAGCAATGGGTCCCGGCAGCCAGGGCCACTTGGAGGCAGTTTGTCCACATTGAATGGAAAAGGATCAACAGGGCGGGGTAAAGCAAAGAAGTACCTGAAAAGTGCATTCAAGTAACTCATAGATGTTGGTAACGGAACTATCCTTTGAATGATAGGAGAGATGCAGCATCGCCGTGCTGAATGATGGGAACCAGAAAATACTGCATTAGCCAGGCCAGAGAAATGATGTGGGAATCACGTAAATACTACGGGGAATATGCAAAAATTTTAATTCATTTATGACTAATGTGTCTGACTCATTTTACACACTGTTTTTATATTGTTACCTGCTGGGAGTTGTGTGGATCCACCCTACAGGTATTGTGTAACTAGGAGAAAGAATCATTACAGGCGATTCACATGCGTGCAGTTAATTCCAGCAACAATGGCTATGCATTTAGATGGGAGCAAATGCCTGACTGCAAGAGGGAGCAGGTTCCTCATATTTCTGCGGAGGCAGTAGAAAACGAAGCCTGCAATGAAAAAACATGGCACAAAGGTGCTGATGCTGGGATTTAGAAATCACTGGGTACGGAGACAAATTTTACAAGACAACTGAAATAGGAGAACTTGGCTTGGGGAGCAATTACTGCTAAATTTAAAGACTTTGCCTGTGCTTTGCCATGCTAACCCAAGAGCTTCCTGTGATGGATTCCAGATGACTAATAAACACTGGCCTCTTGTGAAAGGCGGCTTGTGCCACTGAGTGCTGCTGGTGGCATCCGTTTCAAGTCCCTACGAAGATGTGAGCTAGGTTGCCTCACTAGATGGTGCTGTATCCCAAAGGGCTGATCTTCACATTCGGTGAGATGCAGAGACGTGCCCTTAACGAAGCAGCAGTGCCTAGAAGCTTCAAGGGGAGCTTGAGAGACTGGAAATGAGACTGCTGAGTAAAACTTTGCATATCTCTAATATTTGGCTAGCGGATGGTGGACTGAATATAACACTAGCAGTTTGAGTTAGTGTTTCAGCCATAGAAACAGAGTCAAAGAAAACAATAAGAGAAAGGGAGTATAGCCATTTCCCAGAGGGGAAGACTACAGAACTATGTAAAGATACAGCTTTAACCACTGGGACGTTGACCAGGGTGTAGCTGATCAGCCAGCTCATGAAGAGTCTTCAGTCTAAAATTCCTGGGTCAGAGCTTGGCAGGGTCCGAGTATGCACTTCCTGCTAGGTGGAGGTTTAGTGTAAGGAGGGCAGTTCTGACCCTCTCAGCACCCAGGGTGGAAAGCCATGGAGAACATAGCAAGGAACTACACCGCAGCAAGTATGATGGCATGTATGTTATTTCAATTTTGGATGCTTACAATATTGATTCCTATTTTACTGTTCTGGAGAAGACTCAAATTTACACTTCAGATGGTCTCCAGCTAACATTTAATGGGCTGAACATTTAATGGGTCCAAAAGTCAAAAAGGCTTATAGTTAAATAAATAGAACTTTTTGACTTCAGAAAGATTATAGATTCTTCAGAAGCTTACAGTGTGCATAATCTGATGTTTACATAGAAAAGCTTGGTGTATACAAAACAGTAAGACAGTGATGGCTATTGACATTGCAACCATGATAGAAGAATTTCCTCAAAATTGGAGTACACATATCAGTACCTGTATGACCTAGAAAGTTTATAGCACTTCTTCGAATTACATACGTCCCTACACCCTAAAAAAATGCGAGTTGTTGATTGGAAGACTAATGATTTATTCATCATTGGTAGGTGAACATTTAGATAGTAATCTGAATTACAGTAAAATTAGGGAGAAAGTAGGTGAGATTATGGAGAGTTGGTACAGACAGGATCCCAGGAAATGGAATTTAGGTAAATCCATTGACCCAAGCAGGTCACAGCAACCTGTGATTTAATACCACCAGGTCAGATAGGAGGAAGCAGCCTCAGAAATAGAAGGACCCACAAAGCGTTAACTTAGTAAAAACCCATATAGGAAGTGTCTGCTCTCATAGCTATAGGGCCAAATGTATGTTTGGGTCAGAAAGGGGAAAAACTTTGCTGCTAACTCATCAAGCTGCCTGCTTACTTCTCGTGTGTCAGTTCCACTTGTGTGAACAGCAGTGGTTACTAAGAGCAAACAAAGGGGGGAAACACTGTATGATCCCAGCAGAGTTGGGCAGGAAGAGTGTCCAGTGGTATCAGGGTACAGGGGCTGAAGTAACGTCTGCGAGCCCTGTTTAGTACATCAATCGAAGTTTGTTTCCTATGAGTAATTCTGAGATGCATGTTCAGATCCCTTCCTAGGATGCTTGTAGCAAATGTACACCTGAATTTTGGTGCCTATAGATTTTGCTGTTTGATGTTCAGAGACAGAGGCAGTCATGGATGCTGTATTACCAGGCTTCTGCAGGGTAACTTGACAGTCCCCAGAGATGAAAGAGCTAAATTTATGTCATCTCTTCCTTGATGCTTTTAGAAAAAAAAGTCTGAGTTGAGGTGATTCTGAGCCATCACTTAGCATCTTCAGGCTGGTAGGCTCATGAAGACATGGGACTTTAAAATAATGTTTAACATATTTATGGACTAGCATATTCAGAACTGGGATCTGCATTTACTCTACTTGCAGTATGCCTGCCGGGTTGTAAGTGCCAGTGAGAATCCACAGTTCTCCCCCTTTGAGTGGGAGTGCATTGTTGCATTTAAAAAACCGAAGTAACTCTAGAGAGAAGTGGTGGCAGGTATGTGCTGATTCTTATGGAGAAATTAAGTTTCTGAGTTAGGCAAGGAAAACAAGGTCAAGGAAACAAAATGTCTTATATGACAGTACAGCATTTGCTATTCACGTGGTATAGAGGAATCAGATAAGATACAAAAGAATAACTCTAAGTTGCCTGATGCAAGTCCTTAAAAAGCCATCAGATAGCTGGAAGGGGTGAACTAAGTTGCTGAATGCCAGGAGTACACTTTATAAACATGATGAAGTTGTCCAGTGGGAGGAGAAAAAGGAAGAACTTGTACTAAGCTTACAAGAGGCAAACCAAAGCTTAAAAGAGGCAAACCGCTTGCTGGAATCACCAAACCTTCCAAATAACTAACTGTACAGGAAGCAGAGAGGTGAAGCAGATGTGCAAGTTTATTGCTATCGCAATCTGTGGCGCTTGCCTATACCTACAACTGAGGAGACAGATACGGGAATACAGGGCTTTTATGGGTAGCTATGAGGGATTATACTGTCATCATTTCCTACCCATCCTTCTGCCCTTCGTGTTTCAGGGCTGTTCGGTAGAGCTACTTGTGGCTTACTGATAGTGAGTGTCTTTCGACTCAGATGCCTTTCTTAAATCTGCCATTACATTCAAAGAGAATTTGTAGATTCCTAACCTTAACTAAGGGCTACCTGCTGCCTTTCAATGGAGAAGTTAGTAAGGAGGTGAGCCATACACTGTCGTGTTTTGATAGCATTTGTATTTTTTGCTGTACTGTGAAGAAACATGTCATGAATTAGGAAGGTACATGCCTGACTGCAAAGCTAGGGAAATGTAAAACGATGGTGGAAATGGCTTATTTAGGACACAATACAGATAGCTTTTCAAACAAATCAGCAGACCGAGTCCTTTACTGAGATGGTGACACATATTTGTAAAGTATTCCAGCTCTGTTCCTGTCACTGAGCTGTATACAAAATTTGTCAAACAACGGAATGGTCTCTGAACTCTGGACCATAAATTAACAAAGTAGCTGAAGCTTGTGAATCTTTTGACAAGCAATTGATAGTCTTTTAAGATACGCCGAAAGCAGATCTGGGACAGTTTCAATGCAAGTGAATGCTAAGAGAAGGAAAATGCTAAGTTTTTACTTGAAAACGGTTCTTGGCTTCCTTTCTGCTCTAGTGCGTCAGTGTAGTAAGAGGAAGGGAAAAGAGTGATCAACACGAGAAAGAACTGCAATGACTGAGAATTGTGCAGCTGCCAGGTTCTTATAGAGCTGCGTTCGAGTTTGGGGTGACAGTTGTCACTGTGTTTTGGTTCTATCATATGAAAGGTTTCAGTGCCAAATTCTAAAGATGAAGTGTAAGCTTTCAAGGTTATAATATAGAAGTAATATATTTTTTTAATGTGAGTGTGAATGCTTACAAAAAGGTTTTCTCAGTTTCTTTTTATCATTAGGGAAATATTCTTAGGCATATAGATGAGTTTCAGTTATTTGCAGAAAATGTGTTATATGGGAGAAGTGATCTTGTTCAGTTGATTCCCTCCCCCCTCCCCCCTAAGAAGGTGTAGGAATGTGTAATATTTGTGTGAACAATCTGTGAGATTTGACCCACCCACTCACGCTGTATTGTTATGCATTGAGTGGGTTAAACAGTCTTTGGGGAGGGAGATGCAGCAGGTTTTTTACATAGCTGCCAGAGTTTGTAAGAGGTTTAACTTGAAACAACAGATTCTGAGATCTGCTTTATGGACTTAAGTACCAAAGGTAGCAGTTGTACACATCAAAGTCCACTAGAGACTTTCCAAAAGATGGAACTATTGCTTCAATGAGATAGTTTGTCTAAAACTCCTGTTACTTTCTTTATTTGGTTAAGATATGCTTTATTCCAGTTTACCAGTACATTCAATTGATATAGCTTATTTTGGAAAGACTTCCAGGGATCTGCAAATATTTCTTCTGAGGAGGTACTAATTTTGGTTCCCTAGACAGACCATGGAGGTAAACTTCTTGTCTCAAAGATCTTGTCTCAAATCTCAGGAAGCTATAGGGATTCTTCTAATGAAGAAGCTATGCCTAAGGCTACTTTATAGCCATAGTAAAGAAGTCTTGCACAAAAGCCCTGTAAATCCCTTCCACTCATGAAAAAGTGAAAGTCTGAACAAGATTTTTAGTGATGTGCATGAAAGCTGCATGTTGCAAACACACTAAAAATGCAGAACACTTAACTGTATGTGTAAAAACCTAGAGAGAGGCCCGAGCTAAAGACAAGATCCAATTTATTGAGCAGAGAGACAAGCAAGATGGTTATGTTTTCTATGGAATGTGAGAAAAGAAGTAGCAGAGATGGAGCACAGAAATGAACTCTATTTTAGCTACATTCAGCTTAGGCTGATTGCTAGGCATCTAGTAGTTAAGATTTGATTTTTGAAAAAAAGCAATGACATGTTTTGTTTAAAACCATCATGCGTTCTCTTCATTTCATAAAGATTCTCAAGACAAACTTTAAATGAGAGGATGTATAGCCTATTCCAAGAAATAAATTAGTTCTGAAGACCTTCCCAACTCTCTCTTGAAGCCAAATATGACAGTGTAATTTTATTCATATTCTCCTGATGCACATTTGCTGTTATAATTCTGAGCTGCTACAAATGCTGTAGATAGATGGAAATCATCTTGGGGAAATAACACTATTGTTTGTATATGTAACTCCTGAGCAGCCAAATGCATGCTTATCATAACACTTTCTCTGTTGTGCATGTGGTCTGGGAGTACTCACAGGATCAAAATAGACTCTTCTAGGAATTAACGATTGGCAACAAACAAAGGGAGACCTAAAATAACCTGGTGATGACCTCCGATATTTTTAGATCAATGCATTTCTGTTCAGGCCATTTCTTACTGCATTACAGTATGAGTTTTGAAACTTTTTGGCATCATTACTTCCATTTTCCATTCTTATTCGTTTCTCACTCACTTGCCAGAATATTTCACTCCAAGGTCAAAGTATCTGCTGATTGAGGTTTGTTCAAGCAGCTGACAGAAATTGTTTTGGGCAGTAGCCTGACCTTGGACTAGGAGATTTAGCAGCTTAGAAGTCAGCAGTAGAATATCACTCAATGTGGAAGAGCAGTTATTTGTTGGTTATTAAGCCTTGCTTATTCAAGGAAGTAGAAAAAATAGCTTTGTCTTCACATAGTTATTCAAGTATTTCATATTTTTCAACAATACTTTTTTTTATTATTCTATGTAATTATATTTTCCAGGTTCTTCTTTCCAGTAATACATACCATTCTGAGGTTTTGGTATATATTATTACATTATCTTGATATATATTATTTCTAATAATATTATTTCTCATAATGATATATGTAATTATGTCATTGTAAGCTTTTATCTCAGTACTTTAGAATTTTAGAAAATTAATGTTTAAGAACAAGTAATTGTTTTGCATTACATGCATACATGTGGGAAGGTTATTTGTCTAGTTTTCTAGAAGACTGGAACACAGGCGGGTTGGCTTTATTTCAGTTTAAGTGAAAATTAGAATAATTTCTTTTTAGAGCAATTGGTGCTGTTGCCTGATTATATTTTATGAAATAAAAACTGTCCAGAAACAGGATTATATGTTTATCAGTATATCTATATATAGACATGCAGATACTGGATCATTAAATCCCTAGTAGGGCTGTAGGAAAAGCTACAGTATTAAAAAGTATAATGACACTAAAGAAGAGTAAATAGTTGCTAGAAGGAAGATTAAAATCCCAGACTTGCAACCAGCTGCTGACAAGAATGGGTAGAAGTGCAGGTGTCTCCTGCAGGGATTCTGACTTCTTTTGGTGGTAAACCACTGATTGCCACTGATATGTAAGCCCACAGAAATTAAGCTGGAGAGCAGAAGTAGATCTGTTAGAGCTAATATGGCTGAAGTAAGCCTTCCTTTAGCCCTTTATTCCTTAACACTTTAAAGGGCAGACCATTATTTTCAGTATTAGTTTGAAAAGGAATAGTAGTATGCAAACACTTAATGGGAGTGGAGCACCTTTATTAAGTAAAAAATAATTACTCTTCCTGGTGTTTGGTCCTGCATCTATCTCATAACCAGTGTGGCAAGTGATTTCTAGTTTTGACTGCAATAGGTTTGAAATAGCTAATACTTTTATGTCTCTTTCATCTTTTTCTGAGCCACCCTTGCTTGCTATGCATTTTTATTATTATTTCTATTTAATGCCTAGGATTTTTTCTGTTTTGATTTTATTCAGATTGTCCTTTTACTAGAAGTTTTGGCTAGTGCTTATACTTAACAACAGTTAGTCTACTTTAAAAATACTTTAGAATTTTATAATACTTTATTAAAATGATATTAAATGTCAATAGAGTAACTTGGAAACACTGTTTTATCCATCAGAATGAGATAATTTAATCCTTATTCCTCAGACTGAAGGACCCTTTGCAAAATTGTAAATGTACCTCTGTTAACAGGCAGAGTAAGTGAAGTTTATTAGCTGTACATTTGAACTTCTCTTTGATGCAGAGAGAACTCAGATGGAGTAGTATTCCAGGACTGAGCAGGACTCATGAAACTTTAGGCTGAGCACTCTCTTTTGAGATGAACAAAAAGGAATGCAGAGAAAGGGAAGCAGTAAAAGATACCTATATGAAATACCAAAATATCGGAATAAAGGTCTTGGTTATTTGTAATTCAGTAAAGTTTAGCTTGTGTGCCTTAACATATACTTTCATGTAGCATCGAAGTGTAACAAAGGAAAAAATGAATAAAACCGTATCGACAAATAATCTGTAATATATATAGTCTGTTGGGAATCCCTATTTAACAGTGACGTGATTTTTGGAAAGTCATGTGAGTGAAGAATCCTCCAATCATCTTATTAATTTGAGATCTCATACATAATATTTTTCAGGTTTGTTTTCAATATCCCCGTTATAGGTTTTTAGAGAAAAAAGGCAATACATCCTAATTCTTGCAGTTTTATCATTCTGTTGAAGTCTTAAACCGCCAAGTTGACAACCCTTACAGTATCTATTTTCTAATGAACAAGAAACTTTTACTTCCCATTCTCCAAAGATTACCCTGAACCTGTGCAATTAGCTGCTTACAAATATATCAGTAATACCATCCATTCCTTTAGCATAGCAATCTGTATTGCCATTTTATAGAACACAAAAGACAATTATACACATACAACTAGATACATTTCTGGTCGGCATACTATCAGTCTGTTCTTTACATTTTTTATTTTCATCCAAGAGATACTCTAAATAAAATTTTAATCTTTACCCTCTTCTCCCTTAGAATTCCAAATTCAAAAGATCGAACTATTGCCTTTTCCCCATATGATGGCACTTTAGGAAAAATAGAAATTTCTATCAGCACTTTACTGTGTTTAAGTGATGGAATAATAAAAGGCGTGTAGACCTTGACCACACAAAAGTAGATGAAATTTTGGTAGCAAGTTTTGCTTGCTACCAAATTTTGCTAAAATGCTTTCAAGTGGGACATTGGGCTCTTCATCTGTTAGATATGGATATATTAAAATATTTTTTACTCAGTGGATCTACTTTGTATACTCTGGCATATCTATTACATTTAGAGACAAAAGCATGGTATCTACATATGTAGAATCAAAGTAAGTGAGCTAGATTTATTCCTTCTTCTGTATTGTTAGCAATAGAGTTGCTTAATAAATTATCCTTAAAGGAGCAAATTTGGTTATGTTGTACCTGTATAATTCCATTACAAGACTTCTCCTTAGAGAAGGTAGATACAACTTCACTGAAATAAAGAATTATACATTATACATCCGTCTGAGTTAGCACAAAGGTAACTTAAATATAATTTAGACGTCAGAAACATCATCAGTATCAAACATGAATTAAAAAATACCAAGCTAATTTGTAGATTTGAGATTATGGGTGCATCTACACTAGCAATTTGGTCGGGATCAAGGGTGCACTTTTGAAGCATCCCCAGCTCCTACACTTGTTTCATGTCACAGAGTGATCTTGAGTGCATGGACTGAACTCCCTCTGAATGGAACTAAGCTGAAATGTGCACTCCATGAGCACACCTGGCATCTTCCAACTGGTACTGGAGATTCAGTCTCTAGGAACAGACTAGAAGAAGTTCAAAGTAAAACCCCCAAAATGTGCATGATGTGAACATTTGGTCCCTGGGACTAATTGTTTCACAGTACAGATCTGCTCCGATTATACTGCTTTCCTTGTTAATATAGCTATAGCCTACTTCGCTAATTAGGAAACAAAAATTTTTGAAGCAATATGAAAAACAATTATGTCATTTCTGGAGAGTTGCTTTTTAAAATATCTATACTTCAAGAAAAAGCCTTCTAAGACACCACTGCTACCTCTACTTTTCTTTGCAGAGAGAAGACAGAGAAATTGCTTACAAACTTTATGCCACAAGTTAAACATTTCTTACGTGTCACAGAACTGTATCTTCTGTCTGATTTAAAGAGCTAAAGAGATTTTCTATGTCTCCTCAGTGCCATTAACATAGATGACAAAACTGCAGCGATTATAAATATCTAACAAAACATACCAGTGCATTGCATATGGTATCATATCTGTTTCAAGGTTAGTTTACAAATAGGGCCTGTGCCCCTGGTCTGTAGTTTGTCTTATGATTTAGTGAAGAAAAAAGGACCATATCATTAAGCTCTGCTACAAAAAGTGTTCTCCAGCTCTGGAATCACGACGTCCTTTTCTTTAGATCTTTGGTTTATTTCCTTAAAATAACAAACTTAATGCATCATGTCCTTTCCTAGGAGCCTCCATTTCTTCCAGGCTACTCTCCATAGGCCATCTACATGTAAATGCTGTCCCTAACCCAGAGACCACTTGTCTGTGTGTCTCCGTTGGTAAGCAGCAGATCAGTCACAGACGGGAAGATTCAGCGTGGTGGCTCTGTTCACACTGTTTTACTACAGTCAGTTGCAGGGACTGAGAGAATAGAGAGCCTGCCCTTATCCGTGCTGCAGATGTGCACGGGTGCTCCAGAGAACCCATAATAATTTCTTAAAACACATACTAAGGAGCATGTCTGAGAATATTGTCTGTCCTACTACAATACTGCTCCTGCTGTTCTTTCAGATATCCCAGCAATACCCACCTCGCCGTCACTCAGCAACACGTACACTCCAAAGAATGTGCTTTTCTTCTGTGGCTTTTCAGCACCTACATGCTCTATGGTTCGCAAGAGCCTGATAGCTCAGGGAGAGTGAAAACTGGTGTGTTTTCAGGGAAGTGTAAGAAGAAAAGAAAATGAGTTGACCAGTGCTATAACGCCAACTCCCAATTTCAGTGAGAGGTCAGATGACGCCGTTGCCTGATCTGACATCAGGTGCAGCATCTGAGCCAGCTCTAAACAGGCTCAGCCACTTGGCATAGTGCTGTGCTGTGTGGAAATACCAAAACAATGTAATTACAGCAGAAGGACGGACCAGAACAGTCTGTCTCTGAAGTCAGCGTATCTGGGATCACATTGTGTATTTCTGATAAGGTGCTACTTTGCATAGTGTGGGTGCACATTTAATGGCCAGTATTCATAGTCCCACAGGTGCACAAAGTAAAGGATCCGGGAACATAAAAATATGGAGATGACAAGATGGGAGAGACTGTTGCTAGTGGGATGCAGTAAGAGACTGTGATTTGCCTCGGAAAGCTCAAGGGCTGTTAAGATGTGGCATCTGGCACACAGGGAGAAGGAACTGTAGTAGATGATAGTACAACAGAAGTTGTACAGGGCGGAAAAGAGCATGCGAGTGGTATTCTCTTTTGCAGGGAGAAGAGGAGAGAGCCCAGAGAGAATACAGGAATCCACAGAAAGCACTGGGGAAGGAGGCAAAGACAGAACAAAGGGGGGAAGGGGAGAAGTCACAAGGCACAGCAGAGGAAAGGAAAATGGGTTGGAGCATCCTAAGTGCCTATGATGTTTAAGAGTAGGGTCTCAGGAGGAGAGTCTTCCCTTAAAAGAAATCATGCCTTGAACACTGATGGAAGTAGGTCTCCCAAGTACAGCCCCAGGCTGCTCAGGAGAATAGTCTGGACAGAAGAGGGAAATAATACATGAAAAATAAAAAATAATACCATCTTCAGAATTCTTCCTAAAAGAGAGACTTTCACTTTCATATGTATGTTTGTTGCAGTTTGGGGCTTTGGGGCAAGGAACAAGGTTAAGTTAGCTGTGGCAGACCCTAGGCCTCAGTTTCTCAGATCTAAAAGCGAGCAAACTTCTCTTTGATAACAGCAACCCTGACTGGTATCTAGCACCAGCTCCCTGCGTGATAGTGACGCTGGCTGCCTTCACACATTAAAAGGCGGGTTCTAGGCTCATTTTCTAGGGAAAAGGGCCTTAATTTGTTATCGTGAAGAATATGGTATCAGTAGCATCCTGAAGTGTGGGGGGTTTTGTCTTTGGAAAAGCTTTTGCACCATTTAAGAATAAAAATGAAAATTTTCAGCAGAGGCAAAGGTGGAGGCTAATGTTACTGCTCCTACATTTTTCATTATCTACGATATTTTTTGGAGAAGCAGCTGGAGTAGAAAGCAGAGAATGGAAGTGCTGAATGGGAAGGTGAGGGGGTCAGGCAGATCTCCAGGGAGCAGGTGTAGCTCCCTCAAGCCTCTGATTTACTTTTTCTGAGTCAGAGAGTTCAGGGTTGGTGGTGGCAATTATGTATGCTGGGTACAGCAGAGATCTGAGATAATGAGATAAGGGTCTTCCTTAGAAGAAGTGAAAGGCAGTAGCTGAGAGCAATAGAAGAAGAAAGTAAGAAGAAAGGAACAGCATGAAGTGGGAGTAGGTCAAGGCATATGTTTTAGCAAAGGTGCTGGAATTTCAGGTCTTTAAACCTCTTCAGCAGGTGATACTTCCTCTCTGGGGCTCTGTAGCTATTAATATGGAAGAGAGACATTAAAATGTAGAGACGCAGTCTGGCGCTTAGTCCCTGAGAAGTTTGCAGACAGGGACCTGTGGGAAACTTCCTCAAGGAAAGCGTTTTGCCCTGAGGGTATACATGGCGGAGCATTTCTTCAGGATTGTTCCTAAGCGAAGGCAGCTAGGGAGGTTCAGGCCAAGATCATCTTCGCTTCATTAGTGAGCTGTAAGAGGTCCCAGTGTGTTTTGGAAGGCTTGAAGAGATTGCTGTTCTAAGTGTCATGGGATGACTTTTCAGGTTCACCCTGTTGTAGCCTGAATGATTTGATAATGCCTAGCCTACACTACACTTCTCTTACAGTCTAGGGAAGTCTCTGTACCTTATTAATTTTCTTGGTAATACGTTTGTTACCCAGCTTTGGTCTGGTCACTTAATTTTGTCTCCTTTTTCTATTTCGTTTAATTTTATTTTACTTTTTTTTCTTTTTTAATTTTGCCACTTAGTGTAAGGTGATTACTGCATTTTAGTAACTGAAATTACTGCAGTATTTTGGAAGTAAACAGTTGATCACTAATTAGGCTGAATTCAATTCCCTTTAAAAAGCCGATGACAGGTCACGTAGGGTTAAAGAATATCAACAGTACTCTGAAACTGTGCTACACCATACTATTCAGTGAGTAGGTAAATTTGTTAGATTTCGATACTAATAGTTGCTTAGGCATCATTATTATATATGAATTTATTAATCTTTTTTTCTATTCTGTGCATTTCTGTAGCACCTCTATTATTATAATAATTTAGTACATCTCTCTCATTTTCTTTGACTGTTATTTTCAATAGAGAATACCTGAAAAGTGAACACAATTAGATTACTGAATAATGCAAACCACAAGAGAGATTTACAGAGAGGAAAAAGAAAATACAAGCTAATGGCTAGTTCAACCCTCAATAAATACGAAATGTAACATTATGATAAGGTTTCCGAATTCCTTAAGCATGCTGTATAGCCTATGGCCTTTGTTTCAACCCCAGAGCTGTGCAACCCCTCCATTTAAAGTGCACAATAACTGTTCAGAGAAAGGGAGATTTTTGCATTTGCTGATGCATATGCATTCAGTAAAACAGTTTCCAGCAACTGCTGAGTAAAATTCTAGTTCTCCAGATCATTTCTACCTCAGTGGGACCTGCGGAGCTTAGAAACACTCTGCTTTCTGAATCCCCTTCTAAAACTCACTCTGATGCCAGAGACGTTTTTCTTTATCTCAGCTCTGTTTATCCTGGTCAGCACCTCAGCCATCTTCTCTTTACTAGTTTTTTGACATCCATCATTAGTGTATACTACCAGCATGTTCTAGTGCAAAGCACTAAAAATCATCATGGTGAATGCTTGTTATCACTCCAGAACGCATTATGATTTTAAAGACTTAGACCTATTACAAAAGAAGAATGCTGCTTCACTGTATACAGAGAGTTATATTAGTATGTGGAGAATCAAGCTCTGCAATCAAACTATTTCCTGATACGCATCTCTTCATAGTGCATGTCACATGAGTATGTTTTAACAGGATAAACTGAAGCAAAACAAGTATCTTCATTTTACTTCTCTCATTTTTGAGAAAAACAGGAAATACAAAAGGAAATTAATACATCCAGCACTCTTGGGTAATAATTGCCATAGGAGTTTGAAAAACAGTCACACAGAGAGGAATATATGCAGAGTCAGAGACCACAGTGACCTCCCACACTGTGAAGTTCTTTAGAATTACTGAAATTATATACAAAGTAAAAGCTCTTCTTTCCCAAACAGCCGCCTGGATGTCACTTGTTTCCACATTCCGGCTTCTGTCGCTGCATCCCACACTCTCTCTGTTGCTAAGTGCTTTAGGCTTCTGCAATATGTTCCAGCAGCTCCCTGTTTCTCTCAGATCTCCAAACGTGCTATCATCTGAGAGCAGAATGTCTAGGTTTATCTGACATGGTAAGAAAAAAAGATTAAACTGTACAAATTACAGCTTCCTAAAGAACACAAGAATTTTCCATACCAAAAAATGTCTTTGTAAACTTGCATGCCCTTTCATAACATTTTGTTAGAACATGTTTTCAATTCACAGTACAATATGTGAGGGATGGGGGCACATTTATGGCTCCTAGGAGCGGCTATAACTAAACCTTACTGTGACAGTAGCAGCACAGAGCACAAGAGTACTTGTAGAAGCTTAGATCAGTGTTGTCACTGAGCTATGGAAATAAAGAAGCTCATAAATAAATGGAAATCATAGGAAAAGTGAAAAAAGAAGAGAATACAACAGTTAAGAATTTATATAATTTTGTATTTATATTAGTAAGTATTGACTGCTACATCTATTCATCATTCTGTCTTAAACACTGTTTGGTTTCTTCTACTCTTATAGCAGGCACATAGTAGCTTCTGTTTAGGAGACAATTATATTGCCACAGTTAATTCATGCAGCAATGCCTGTCTTTTTTTTTTTTCTTGGTAGGCAGGCATCTTACTAAATGCAGTTTTCAGCCCATGTGCCTTTACCCACCCTAGGGTACAATTCCACAGCTCTCCCTGTATCCTTGGCTTCGGTACCAGCATTCCTACTACTGTGATTGCTGGCAGATTTTGCTATATCTCTTCCATTCAAGTTAAGATGAACAACATTAACAGTGATTAAAGCGCTGTCTTAAAAGCTAACATACATAATGAAACTGGGTGCACATCCCCCCTATCAGATACAAGAAACATTCTAGGTTACACATTTATGTTAGATTTGCCATATCCCAAAGCCCTTTCAAGGTACAGGCAAAGTAGGCAGCATTTTCATGAGAAAGTAATTCAGCACATTTGGAGTGGATCAGTAGAATGAAACAGTTGATACTGAGGCACCTCATTTTTCCATGATATGTGTTTTGGAGGTTTATTCTGGATTATATTTAGCCTGGTCCCCGGAGCCAAACACCTCCGCTACACATGTGTTTCAAAGCTTTCTGAGGAGAAGTGTTAGGTATGTGCTACAGGACCTTGTGACTATGCAGCTCACACACTATTTTGGAACCTACTGTCCCCATTAGCACTAGGGTGCATGTGGAGCAGATTTGAAGCAGAGCTTCTGTTCTAATTTCCTCCTTAAGGAGTTTAGTTTGTATGCACCAAAACCACTCTGAGAACTGAAACACCACATGGTAAATGGAGACAATGACAGGATTTTCCTCCAAACTGCACTATTGCTTTGAAACAAACTGCTAATGTAGACACAGCCTTTGTCAGCTGCTGAGGGCAGCAATCTGCCAATTCTGCTACATGCAACCACGCTCACCACCAGGAAAAGGTCCCTGATCTGCCCCATTACCATCCGCGTGGAAGGTAAAGGCAGCGAACTGTGGCTGCTGAAAGATGATGCAGGCTGTAGAGTGAGGACTGACAACTGCGTAACACCTCAGCGTGGAGATGCCATAGCCAAAGAGAACTGAGGGAAGAGTGTCTCTAGGGTGGGGTGGGCATACATAGGTTGTGAGATAGGGCTGTAAAAGGCCCCATGGCTTCTAAAACTCTTCTGCTCTTTTTCACACCTCAGCCTCCTCTTCTTTCATCCTTACTCAGCCTCCTAAAACATCAGTGGCAGTTCATAGTACCCTAACGTCCCCCTGGAACAAAAAAAAGACCCCTCCCAGTGTCCCCATTTCTTATTCTGAAATAGTTCACCTGCTAGTGCTGCAAATTTTGATTAACGACACAAATACAGAATTTTTAGAACGATGTTTCAGCAGATGCTTTCTCTCTGCCTCATTCTCCCCACACAGAGGGGGAGAGAGTTTCTTTTTAAAGCTGCCTGGTTTCTCCTGGTTCCTAGGCCTCTTCTTTGCCTCCAGACATGTTCTTCTAATAACTGCATGCTGAGACAAGAGATATCTTTACTCTGTCTTCATTCCCTCAGTTAGTCTGGGCCTGAAACCAAAACTGATAACCACTCTTCCCCTTAATCAAAACCTGGGATAGGATGTTCTGTTGCTTGACATCTTAAAAGCCTCTGCGGAGGGCCAGGGTTAGGACACCTTCTAGTCTACAGTAGTGTTAAATGGCCTGGGTTATTTTGAATCAGAGAAGAATACCAGCCAAGGCAGAGATTACTCTCAGCTGAGATGCAGCAATTAATAACTAAAAAGCAGTCTCAGAATCAGCTGAAAAGCATACCTTGTCCCTTTCTAACTGGACAAAAGAATAGCATGGCCCCCACCCAATCTGGGGCTAAGGCCCAGGCCAAACATGTAAGGTACACATAGCCCCTGCACCATTCTTTACTTCCTGCTTCTTTTCCCTGAAGCACTAGTTAAACTAAGTAGGTTTTACAGTGTAGTCATATGCTTAACTTGCTAATAATCAGCTCAGTGTAAGTATCGAGAGAGTGCTGCAGAGAGGCTTAAATGTCATCGTAATCGTTGCCCTGGATCGCTTCAGAGAGCGCGCTGCGCGTGGAAGGAACAGAGAGAACAAAGTTAGGTGGCAGAGGACAAACAGGTGCCCTACAGCAGCCGCCGGAGAGCAAAAAGAAGAGAGACAAAACAGTAAGAGAGCTGGTAAAGCTAGGGTCACCTGGAGTCGCCCAGCTGGACTCTGACATGGTGGGAAAGTAGTGCCCAACAGAGCAACTACAGGTCTGCACGAGGTGACACCAGTGATAAGATTTTTCAAGATTTTTCTATGTAGAAAGACTAGGAAAAATATCAGGCAGTAGCCAAAACAGTTTTGAATTCAGTTGACAATGGCCAAAAGCAAAAAGTGTCTGTGTACTTCGTTGGCCAGTATCCAATTAAAACAAAACCAAAAAATAAAACTTCAGCTGTAATGGACAGCAGTTTGACATCTTTGCTGATATGCTCCTACAAAGGCCAAGGAATAATGCAGGTAGAAGTGACCTGTATCTCACACGTAAGGAGATCAGTCCAGGGAAGCACCGAGACATGCTGTGTTGCAGTGCTGTGCCCGCTACAATTGCAGAAAGACAACTCTCATATTCCCTTTAACAACTACAAATGTCTTTTTAAGGGTAGTATACACAGATGCAGCGTATTCCATGAACTCTATTCTTGGTATGTTACTAAGATACGACTGTTTCTATGGAGAGCTTATTGGTGGGCAAAATAAACTGTTTTGATGAATTATAAAAAAGGTAAATTAATTTTTAAAACAAAATATTGCATGAGAATGCTAATGATATGAAATCACACTAATACCGATTTCAAGTACATACTTCCCTCCTCTTTTTTATTATTTTTCTTTTTAATTTCTAGTAGACATTTATCCTAAATTCTGTATGGTCTACAAACTGATATAAATTAATATCTGTCCTGCAACATACCTAACTAACTGTAACAGCCACCTATGTAGTGGCTGCAAAAGCTCCAACTGAACATTTGCTTGTTTTTAAAAGCTAAGTATAATTGTACAGCAATTTATTGTGGATTATAAGTATCTACATGACCATGAATATGCCATGTTGTGAAAGTGAACAAAAGAGCTTTGAAATAAGAATGGTGAAGGCATAGAAGGAGAGAACAACTAAGTACGTTAAATAAAGCTCAGCATTTAATTTTAACATGCTTCTGTGGTAACAGCTAGACTCTACAGATGACAAGTAATAGATATGTGGGGGTTTGTGGCATTCCTCCTGCTTTCTTGTTTATAGCTCTAATTATTTTATAGTGTGCTGAAACAGACCTTGAAAAATGCTGTGCTTGACTTAGAGAACAGTTTAGTTGATCAATCAACAATTTGGCAAAGTAAGTAACAAGAAGCTACACAAAAAGAAATCAGCAAGGAATTCCACAATTAAACCAATTGGAATTTATGAGTGCCCTCTTCTTTTTTTATCTTTACATCTGTAGAAATTATTCATTGCATTTGATGATGCACTTTGATATTTTCAGTGTCAGAAATATTCCATATGTTACATATTAGTTTAATTGTCTTTTTTTTTGGTTCTTCATAAGAAAGCCAGGCCAGGACCAAAATTCAACCTTAAACGTGCATGCAGAAATGTAAAGTTTCTCACTGGCACCTAAGAGAAAGCTTTTCTTTCCATGAGCAGGTAGAAGCTGCCATCTATACCCTTCCATTTTTATGCCACCCTTTTTTCTCTCTCACTTGGTTGCAGTCTTCCAAATCTAGCACCAACACATGAATATACACATGGCTGCCTAAAGCAGGAGGATTCACAGGACAGCAAGAATTAGTTAAGAGAAGCCTGACTGATCTGGGTGTGCTGATTTAAAAAAAATTACAGACTACACCGCTTTGTCCCTCCCATACGCCAGCGGGCACCGTCCTTGTAGGAGGTGTGGCAGAAGAAACTATAGGCATCTGACTCACCTGCCTCATTGCCCTCGCTAGTGGTTAAAGCTAATTGCCACACTATACAGGGAAGGAGGTACGGTTCCCGTCTCCTCTCCCTCCGGGTGTAACAACTTTCAGCAGAAGGGTAGGGCAACTAGCTGGGGCAGTAATGCATTAAAAAGTAACATCTTAATTCTCTCTATCTACCCCACATAGTTAGTGTTGCTAAGATTATGAGACAGTAAAAGCCTTTGGCCTGGACTGCCAGGTAAAGCCCTACATCTACTTACCTCCTAATTTCCTGCATTCTTTTTCCGTATCTTCTCTCTTGCATTCTCTTCCATCCATCCCAGTTTTCCTCCTGTCCCCCTTCTCTTACCTTAGTGCTTATTTTACATAGACAGTCTGCCACTGGCATCTCAAAAGCTACCATTACAAACTTGAAAGCAGTCCTGACAGCCAGCTGCCAGAGCACAAAAAACTCCAAAATGTAGTTGCTCTGAGCACGCACAGGGATCTCTAGGGGTCTCTAGAATATATAAGGAATTCTCTGCACATCAACAATACAACGTATAGCCTTGACTTGCGGCGCACACAACAATGTGTGCAGTACTCAGTCCTACCTACAGTAGCCTATGTTTCCCTCAGCCCACTTCGTTGTGTCTCCAGATTTCCTGTGCTTCATTTTATCTCCAACATCCACTAGGTATACTGGTTCCATTTTCATGTGCCTTTCTCATACTTCTCATATTCTTAACATTGGATTTTAGCTCCAGTCCCCCTTCTTGTATTCCCATGTCCCTCTACACCTTCCTTTCCAGCCTTAAAAACATAAATTTGAGAATGATCTGGTTTTGTCTTCACTGGGACAAATACCATCTTTGCTAGGACAAACTTCATTTTTCTGTAACAGGATTACTGGAAAGTAACCAGGTGTCATGACTGAAAGCAATTTCACTTAAGTCCTAAAACTCTCTGGAGAAAGCAACCATTACAATAAAGAAAAAATCAGAACTTTGACACCTATAATCTTGTAACTGCAGGAATCTGTCTATTTTGTGCTTTATTTTCAAAGCCACTAAGTACTTTGAATTGGCAACGGTACAACTGTTCTGAGACTCACTGATGGTATTTCTAATCAATTCAGTGAGTAATGACTGCAAATTTCTATGAAGCAATTTACTTGCAATGAAGAAGAGATGCTTGCTATTCTGTCCAAGACACTGAACCTGCATGAAAGAAACAGAGGAGAAGAATAGAAGGCTCTTCCCCTGCCATTTCAGATTTTTGTTTCATAAAGGGAGAAGTGTATCCCTGAATGGTACTTGAAAAGGAGAAGCAGCAGAGGTGTGCATACAGAAGTGACCAGCCTTCATTACCTGCAGATCTTCATTGTTTCACTCAAATTCTTTTCACTGGTTTTAGTCTCCAACACAAAATGTAAACAAAATATCAAAAAAATCCTTCTTTCACTAGGCTAGAGTTTCACAGTGACCTACCTTCTACTGCAGAAACCTCATTTTTAGACAATCTACAGAAAATACCTCACCATTTCCTATCTGAGTATCATAATTGTACTGGGTTGGAGTAGGCCTAATATCTTTGGTTTTGAAAAGCAGGATGTCCTGTCCTTAAGAACAGTAGCAGAGAAATAAAGGAGTGTCTGGCCATTTGTTTGCAAACCCGGGCAGAAATGTACGGAAAGAGCCTCCGTGATATTAACTTCCTTCTAAAAGGATTAACCTGACTCTTGCTGAAGTCAGTGGAAAGATTTCATTTATATTAGTTGGAAGAATCTCCAACTAGAGAAAAAAAAATCAAGAAAAATCAAGAAATGAAACGCGATTTTCCGCTAAAACAATGCCCCATATCCCCAAAATATGCACAACTGGTAGACACTTTGTATGTCCAAGTCCCAGAAATGTCAGATATAAATAAAAGCATCAACTCAGATATTGTAAAGACATAAATTATTATCTACATGAATGATAAATAATCGTCAAAATTTAGTGATACAATGTGTAAGGAAATGAGAAATAATATTTAAGTAGCATTTTGATAGGATGTTGTGAAGTTACATATGGGAACTGAAGGGTTAAACAACATAAAGGAATAGGAAGAAGAAAAGAGTGACAACGGTATGTTGTATGTATATGTCATGTCATATATAATAAATATTTATATGCTAAAAAATGACAAAGAGATAAGGGACAAGCACAGGATGACACAGACCTTCCAGTAATGGTAGTTTCTCCAGCGGCTGGTCAGTCCCCAAACACCAGTATAGCTACACAAATGCAAATCTCAAGTGTAGATAATGAACACCTTGCTATTTGCACTTTGGGAACCCTTTCCTCCTTGTCAAACAAGCAAGGTTTACAAGAACAGATAGTAGCTTTCCCTGTTTCTATCTGAAATATACAGTGCAACTAAGTCAACAACCAGTTATTGGTTACTCAAATCATGGTAGAAATGGCTACAGTTCTTGTTAGCAGAAGTAGTATTATCGCTTCTTGTTTCTTGCAAGGGCGACCTCCTTCTTGTTGCTACTTCCTGCTTCCATTCATTCAAAGAGGAAGGGGTTTGGTCTTTCAGTGATGTTAGAGATTTATTTTTTTTTTTAGCCTAGAGGCCTGCAAATATTACTTTGTACTAAATCCAAGTAACCTGGACAATACTTCATATGAATACCAGCCTGGTATAAGAAAGCAAGAAACTATCTTAATTTGATTATTTTAAATGGATTGGAGTTTTGCGTAGGTGGAAGATGATCATTACAGAAAGGAGTGCAACACAGACTAATATATAAATAGCTCATGCTGCGAGCAGAACAATAGCTCTGTTTCTTCTCTCAGAGCACAGATACAGTTAGTTAGAGGATATTGCATTCTCCAGAAATTTTTGGCATCCAATAGAAAAAAACAATTGCATTTCAAAACAAAATATTGTATTTGAAAATCATTTCCCCTTTTAATTACCTGCCAAGACTTTCAGTCTTTCCCCTGCAAATGAACACATCCCTTGTAGCTGAGGACAATGCTTTCCCACACTACTGTCTGGTTGCGAGGTCGCTGACTCCCGCTGCTGCGACCCCAAATCCTGAACTTCACTCTTGGCAGGAAAGTAACTGCTTTCCACATACATTGTGTTAAAAATACATATGTTTCTGTAAGGTTTCCATCTACCATTATGTGAACTGCACAGAGTTAACTCCTGTACTTTTACTGTCACAAAATAACTACATCCTTCTGTTCAGTAAATGCAGAGGCAAAGCCAGTGTATTCATATTCAAAGCAGGAAATCTTGGTCCCCTGACAGCACTGTATTCCTACTGCTGGATTTATATTCTAATGGCTGATGTAGACTTCATCAGATTGTCCAGTGGCAATAATTCATTCCACATAACCTGGGTGTACTCCGTTCTCGCTGGCTTAAGAGAGCAGACCTATTGCACTCACCAGCCAATCCATCTTAAAACTACTTTAAAATATTAATAATCATGGTTAGCTAGATGGAAATATGATTGATTGCTACATATTCCACTAAATAATAAAACAAATCAATAGCTATAGTTATAAAACCAGACTCATGGGATAAATTAATCAAAATCAGTGCCTATGTTTCAAATTTATGTCTGTCATTCTGTCTTGCTTCTGTACTGTCTTTTGCCCAGATGTGAAAATCTTTCTCGGAGGGCACCAGGTAGTGGTAGGTACAAGGGCCAAATGGATATCAAGTGTTACACTGTTACAGACTCTTCCCTCTTAACAGCTCATCATTCTCCCTATTACAAGTGCAAAACCTTAAAATACTCTCATTGCACTGCAATCAGTGTTGACCCCTTATTTCTTGGGTGACTCATCCTAACTGCTCATTTTTTAGTTTCTTCTTTTGTTTGTCATAATTACTTTTCCTGTCATAATGGAAGTATCAATGGCAGACATGAATACGTATAAAGTAAAACAAGCATATTTTACTGATATTTTTAATACTTGAAAACAAAAACACGACTTCATAAGCTTCCAACCCACCTTCTCCACGTACCTCATTTATGGACTGTAATTTACTTGGACGTGCTGCGATAAATGCACTCACTGCTGCGCTGTCTCAACAACTTGTTTTACAAATCATGTATATAATAACAAACTTGCACACAATCATTTACAGTGATATTACTTACCCAAAATAGCCTTCAAATTGAATAAGATAAACCACACATCATCTTGTTAGCATTCAAAGATCAGAAGAGCTTGTAGGTCTAGCAAGAACTGGTAGGTCCTGAGCTTTAAAGGAGATGCTTAAGGGATATCTTTGCATTACCAGGAAGTTCAAAGCTTGAATGTCTGCTTTCTCTGTGTTATTAAAAATCCCACAAGTTTTGCAAAGGTAAGGTAGCTATCCTAAGCCTTGAAAACATTAAAAAAGACCTCAGTAATCATGTTTTGTCTCTTTAAACATCTTTTGTTCCTGAGTCATATTTACTTCTTTTTATCCTAAACTGATTTCACCAAAAGTCTACATCAGCACGAGCAGAGTGAATTTCTGTGCACATAAGAAGTGGTTTCATACTTGCACTCCTTTTTTAGGCAAGAGCAAGTGACTTCTGTTTACTGGGAAACATACTCCTCTGTGTTCTGGTTTGCTTGTGCTGTTGGAAGGGTGCAATGGAGCTGGAAGCAGGGGAATTTTCAGCTGGCACTGCTCCTGCGAAGGCAGCTCCCACTTGGCCCTACTGTGGAGAAGGACTGGTTAGAATAAGCTGCACATGGAGTTCTCCAAGATCGGGAGCTTGCTGCTGCTGCAAATTAAAATACACTCTGGTCTCCACCTACACACAGCATAGTGCAGACCCGCCTGCGGAACGATGGAGCTTTGGCCTCCCTCAGCACATACAGGAGTGTGGCAAAGCAAAGACTTGAAAGACCTGGGAGTTAGTTCCTCTTAAGGAGCCTGTGACATGGCCTGACATACTCAGTGAGTAACCCTGGCCTGTACGATGGCAGGAAACCCATTTTGAGAGGAGGCCCTCTGGTCATGATGCTGAACTTTGGCTGACAGAGAGTAAGCAGGCAGGCAGCGAGGATCAGATGTCCAAAAGGAAAAAAAAACAACAATTTGCCAAATTCTGCCCTAAGTGTACCTGTGATCTGGTACTTGAAGTTCAAACCCGTGTCACTAAAATCACTTAAGATTTGGCATTCCTGTTGTCCTTGGTTCTTTGTAGGGTGGAAATATGAAAACAACAGTGCAGAATAACTGGCTCACAAGACTAGTTTTTAGATTTTAGGTCTTGTTGAGTAACATACAAAGTCTAAGAAATTTAGGGGTGGACAGGGCTGCAAAGTGAAGGAGCACAAACTGGATCACTTTGAGGGGAGAAAGATTTGAAGCACAGGAAGGAAGCGCAGTTGGTGCTGGCAGAGCCATCCCAAGGAAGACAAGAGGGACAGTACAGGGACCGTGAATGCAGGAGACAAAGGAAACAATAAATATGGAAAGGATGAGTTAGAAATCGATCTAAAAAGCCACGTGGCTTCCCTTAACTTCAGTTACTGACTTGTCAGACGGGGGGGGGTGGGGGGGGGCAGGAGGGGATGCCTGCTACCTCAGCGATGAGCTAAATCACCCCGCAAACCCAAGAGGAAACACTGCCGGGAGCCGGAGAACATGAAACGAGCACACACGCCCCTTCCCACCCTTCGCTCCCCGAGACCGCTCGGGGAGACCCCCTCGGACGGCAAGCGGCGGGCAGGGCCTGCGGGCGGCCTCCCGCGCCTCGGTAGCCTCTGCCGGGCAGAGCCGCTTCCTCCCGCGGGAAGAAGAGGCTGCGCGGGGCCGCTGAGGAGGGACCAGCAGCGCCCCCCTCGGCTCGGCTCGGCTCGGCCCGGGCGGGCTCCCCCCCGGCGCAGGGGACGGCCCAGGGAAAGGCTGCGGCGGGAGCCCCCCCCCGCCCTCCACCGTCGT
>JAVKLA010000062.1:13876258-13908193 GCA_034782735.1 Sagittarius serpentarius | reverse complement strand
GCCGGCGGCCCGGCTGAGGCGGCGGCTCTCGGGGCAGCGAGGCGAGGGCAGGGGGGTGGGGGTGGTGGTGGTGGTGGTGGTGGGGAGACGACTTGGCTCCCGGCGGCCGGATACCGCTCCTGGGCGGAGGAGGAGGGGAAGGAGGAGGGGGAGAGGAACCGCCCCCGGACCCACGGAGCTCCGGCGCTGCTGGTGAGTTGTGGCCGCTCATTGTCTCCCGGCCCCGGGGTGCGGGTCCGGCCCGCGGGGTTGGGATCGGGGCCGCGGGGAGCCCTCGGCCTGCTTGTGCGTGGGACGCCGCGGGGGGGCGGGGGGGTTGTGAGGTGAAAACGCGACCCCGGAGGAGGGGGGAACGACACACGGCCCGGGAGAGGGCCGAGGGGCCGCTCCGCGCCCCCGGGCAGGGCCGGGCCGGGCCGGGCCGTGGGGGATTTCCGCTGCCCGGTGGCGGCTGGGAGCGGCTGCGCGGGGGCCGGGGCAGCTCCGGCGGGCTGAGCCCCGTCTGCGGGGGGAGCCGAGGGAAGCCGGGCCTGAGGGCTGAGCCGGGGCTTGCAGCTGGTGAGCACCGCGGGGTTTTTCGGTGATCCTGTGTTGGTAACCGTCCTTTCCCCACCGCCTCCTCCCCTTCAAGCGAGGCTGCTTTCTCCTGACAGCTCTTCTGCTCGCAGCCTCCGCACGTATGACACAGTCGCTGCTATTGCAGGTGTCGTCGTTTCCCACCCACCCCCACCCCGCACACCCAAAACATGTAGGCTTCTGTGTGTGGCATAGGAGTTTTTGTGCCCTGAGCTTTGAGTTCGTAGATGACAGGATACGTGAACATTTGCTGACCCTGAACTTCTGTGAACTCCTCTTCTCCTTCCCCT
Organism: Sagittarius serpentarius; assembly: GCA_034782735.1. Lineage (NCBI taxonomy): Eukaryota > Metazoa > Chordata > Aves > Accipitriformes > Sagittariidae > Sagittarius > Sagittarius serpentarius. The sequence goes on along the minus strand of JAVKLA010000062.1, from coordinate 13,907,327 downwards.
TCCTCTCTCAGATATGTAATGGCTTGAGTCCCGTGAGAGCAAAATGGTTCTTCTCGCAAGGACGGGGGAAATCAGGTGGCATTAGGTATATTTTATATTTCATGGAAATTCACTGCACCCACTAGTTCCAGTACCGTGTTCATACTGTCTTCATACGAGTGGATTAGCTGCTGCGTTAGAAGAATTCTGACCTTGATCCCCTTTGTCTCTTCCACAACAATTTCGGTAGCTGGCTGGAATTGTTTTAACCTTACTGTCGTCTTTGGCACTTTGCTAATGGTGCTTAACAGTATTATGAGTGTTGTGAGGGAAGCAGGGCTGAGGTATATCGATAATCCAAACTAAATAATTTTAATTTTGGTGAATAACTCATATGCATTTTTTTCTTTTTGTAATTTAACAGAAGATCAATAACAACTTTCTTGTAGCTATAATGGCATAGATGTGAGGATAGAGGAAGCCTGGTTCCTCCATTCCCCCCCACCCCCCCAGCTTTTTTAGTTGTATTAATTGAGCTGGAAACTAGATGACCAAATGTTAAAATACTCAGAAAATGTGGGGCAGAAGAAAACATTTATGAAATTAGACTTAATACCAAATTCAGGTTTATTTTCCTACTAGAATTGGGTAAAAGTGAAGTTGGTGATCTGGTATTTTATGAATTTACGATGTTAAATAAATTGCTATATTGCTTTGTTGTAGGAATTCTGTATCATCATACACAGCTCTTGTTATTTATATCTGCACTTCAGTAAGTGATGTGAGAGAGCCTTGTTTTGAATAATGAACACAAAAGTAACAGATAGGAAAACATGAAATCATGTGTTTGAAATGCATAGTGAAAAATTTCCTTAAAAGTTATCTATACTTGAAAGAACAAACTGAATTTACTTCTCCAACATAGAGAAACCATTATAATGTTAACTTGGCATTAAAAGGACCACTTAAATTTGAAAGATGAAAGCATATTTTTTGATGACATTATTTAAATACTGCTTTGACAATAATGAGTGTGGCTTACAGAAATCTTTAGGAAGGATAACGCAGTGAAGTTCATACCTTGCATTTGCATATTGTATGGTGTAGCCCTGTGTTTGCCTGGGATTGAGCTCTACACAAATCAGTAGGTGGGGTCTGCCTACATCCATACCGAAGAGTTTGCAAACTGGAGCCTGTGTTGCCTGAAGCAAATTATAGTTTGAAAGTGGCGAGTCATTTATTTTAAGCTTGGCTAAGGATGTCGTCCATTAATTGATCTTTTTAATATGTAAAATGCCACTAATGTGTAGTGAAATACTTGATTTATAATTCCGAATATAATTAAATTGAGAATAACTGCAAACCAGAACAGGGCTGTGTTTTTCCCCTGAATGGCTCTGGCTTCAATTTCTGCCTAACGCTGCAGTGTGAAAACATGATACAGCTTATGACATGGATGTTAAGATGTTCTGTATGCCTGTGTGATTGTTACAATGTGGAGCTCGTACAGTAAAACTGTGCAGAATTTTTTGAATGGCTTACTAACATAGAGAGTCTTATAATTTGTTAAATGACTACCTGCTGCTAGAAGGGAAAAAAAAAAAGTTTCACTAATCTTAGTAAGTTTTGGTTCAGCACAGTATATTTGAGTAATTGCACCTAAAAAGTGCAATGAGGAAAAGCTTCATTGGAGACTGATTCAATGAACAGTCTGCATTAAAACCTTTCCAGGAATTTGCTCTTTACTCTTTTTTTTTTCACATTTAGTGGAAGCTGTTGATATTCTGTGTGCTGATCAGCTTTTATTTGTTGGCCAAGAAAGCTAATCCCCTGTATTTTAAAAAGGCATATATACTAATTGTGTCCTAATTGAATACGTGATATGGTGCGACGTGAAAATGGACAAGATCATGTCTAAAAATCAGTATTACTTAATAAAGCTTTTCTAGCATAAACTCACCTTTTGTAAACTCACTAAAAGTTTCTTACAGTTCTGAAGTTACAAGTATCTTACATTCTTAGCTGTATGCTTTTTAATGCTTGCTTTTTTTATTTTTGCAGCAAGCTCTGCATATATACCTACTGAGGCAGCTGGACACCACTGTAATCGGTGGCACTTCAGAATTTGATATAATACACTACTCCACAACAAAGCGGAAATGCTTTTAAAATGCCAAATGTTTACTTGGAGGTTATATTTCACACCCAAAAAACCAAACTAAACCAGTGTATTGCTAGTGATCATTGTCTTTTTTGCGATGCACATAATTATAGCAATGACTCTTTCCTTCTGAGTGCAAGATCTGGATTTTTTTTTTTGGTGCCTGTTCACATGCAGAGACTACCTTACTTTGATGTTAGAGGTAAAAGCATTTTATGTTTAAATATTTTGATCACTAGGGAATAATTTTCATTTACTTCTTAAAAACTTTAAGAAGTCTAAGACTAGGGGTCTTTTTAACTTACTGAGTGCTTTATATCCTGTTGTGTATACCTTTCAAGGCCTAGTAACGTTTTTCCCCATGAAGTGAGGAAGAACAGATACTGCTTCCTCCAGAAATACTAGATTACCAGAAATGCCCACTTATGGTGTGGGATGTTTTCTTTTTCCTGTGTATTTTGTGAAGAGTCATGATACATTTTTGACGTTTCTCTGAAGAGTGAGAGTTAATGCTTGTTTAGACAAATGACTTATTTATAATTCTCTGTTGAATACAAATCCATACGTGTGCACTGTTAACTAACCTGATAGATTGGCAATTCCTCCAGAGTTGTTGGTTTCCTGAACTCCTTGTAGTGGAGATGTCAACTCCAGAGTTCAGCAGAACTGGCTAATTAGAACAGCTACAAACAGCAGTTTAAACCTCCAGCGTTTAACCACTGATGTTGACAGTCACAAGGAAACAAAACTGGAACTTGAGCTAGTTTGCCAACTTGGAGCACAAGAACATAAAAAACCCCCAGTTCTTTAGTTCTGTGGTCTGGTTATATGGAAAACAATAATCTTAATGGATGCATAGATCAGGTAATTTGCATCAGACCAGCTTTTGATACATCAGACCTTGGATAATAAGGCTTTTGCCACTTCCTTGGAGATCATTATACCCTATATCTGACTGTATTATAAAATGCCATAGACACACTGATACTGGAATTCATTGTTAACTCTGTGCTTTACGGGCATATTTGGGCTTTTGTGGTCTAGTGCCTGTTTGTAAAAGATTAGAAATTTCGTTCAATAGGGAACATCAGGTTATCAGGGGTGCTATGTTTAAGCACCAACGTTAGAGGAAAAAAGAAATGTGTGAGTAGCGTCATTGAAAAATGCAGCAGAGAAGTAACTGTCAAATCACATTTTAATTTTTCATGTGGTGGGGCAGAATTAGGCATAATGATTTTAAGAAAAGGGAAAATACCAACTTTGTAACATTTTCAATAAACACTTGAAGGCTTCTCTGAATTTCAGGACAATTTTCTGCTTGCTTATTTCTTTGATACCTTGAAAATACAGTAAGCTGAAGAACAGTTTTATCCTAGGTTTTGATTATGACCTTCATTTCTTTACTTTATTTATCTTCTCTGGAACAACTAGTTCTGTGTATATTATGATGAACAAGGCTGTATTATTATACCAGAGCAAAGAAACAACGTCTTTCATTTACACTCCTAGCTACAGTTCTTGCCCATGTTTGTATTTTAGGTTGGACTTGCTAGGTATCTTGCATAAGTGAATGTTACTCTGTGCTCTCTAATCATATTTCATTTAATTACAATCTATACCTCATAATTGTACTCCTTTCTCTGACTGCTGCTGTTTTCAAGGTTTGGTAGAGTTGCATTGTGGTCTCTGATTTTTAACAACTGCACTTTGTCAGCTTCACTAAGGATACTTGCATGCTTTCAGTTCGTGTTAAAGTTGGCGAGATCGTGACTTTCTCTTCTGTGCTCGGTGGATTAGGGCGTTTTGCAGGCATGTAGCTGTACTGAGACACTTACATCACAGTGAACTGCTGTAACCTGCATAGTCTTCTCTCAGGAATGCCTCTTTCCAAGTATTTCTGGCTTCCTACTCTTACCTTACTGATGTGGAAGTACCTTGATTTGTTTGCATTTTGTTCAGGCATATGCAAGATGGTTTTATACAGCAGTCATTAAAGGTAACATTTAACGAGGTTTACAGTAATGGGTGCTAATTGGCGTTCACTAAAATGAAGATCTTTGGGAGGTATGGATTGTTGAGAATTATCAAAGAATATTGCTTATCAGCAAACCCATTGCTCTGTAATTGAGAGAAAGCTGTTTGGCTTAAAAAATTACAGTGGCCTATAGGCGTAAAGAAACCAGTTTACAAAAAATGTAGAGAAGCTGAAGTTGAGTTAAGTGCATATGATTGATAAGGGAAGCTGAAGACACTGATGAGGAAAACCCATGCTGTCATGGACTATGACAATAAGGCAAGGTGTGTTTTAGGAGGAAAATGAATTCTAACAAAACCATTAGCCTGTTACGTATGCTAAAGAAAATGTTAGCGTTTTATGATCTTCAGAAGAGGTCGATATTCATTAAATACTGCTGTATTCAGAAGTAAACAAGATGACAGTCATACGTGATGCTCTGAGACGCTTCCTAAGATAACCTGAGGGTATTAAACAGCTGCCACTGAAGTACTTACATACTTACTGTATGGTAAGAATTGTAAAAGTTGATAGGGTGCTTCCTGGAGTGTTAATGCTGATAGTGTTTTTCAGTATGTCTCAGAACACAGAGAAATTAAGTAATTTTAGCACAACTTATGGTTTCTTTCAGTGATTTTAAAAGTTAGTAATATGCATAGTAATGGTTATTGACAGAACAGGAGGTTAAGTACCGGAAAGAACTTTTTTTCAGCATATGTTTCTAGAAGACTGATCTTGTGAAATTAACTTCTGGTTCTCTTGATAAGATTAAAAACTTTATGTGGTATAATTCTGTTGACGTTGCAGACAGGCTTCTCTGAAACCTTTTACTTGGCTGTTACGTGACATTTTGATTAAGGAACTAAAATGGTAGCTCAAGTGTCTACGTATGAAATGGTTTAAAACCTGGCGGATAATGTGAATCAAGTGGTTAACTATAAATAGTTGCCGTTACATAACTGCATACGATGAGGGCTCCTCATCGTCAAAGTATGTTCATGAAGGAGCACTGGGAAACCTGCTCAGTGCCTGCTGTGGGGCATTGCCACTAATGAAGTGAAAGCCAGTGAAAATCACTGTTTTTGTAGCTCGCAGAAAATGGGGAAAAAATAGAGGTACTGCAGAACAGGTCATTGGCACAGGGTGGATGCTTGGAAAAATGGCAGTTTCCTGATTGTTAACTTGGTGTGGCGTTTTATTCAGGCTTTAAAAGATTGAATAAGGTGTATTAACTCTTTGAATAAACTAATGATATTTTGTAATTAACACAAATGTAAGCAGCTATTAGTTTGGGAATTTATTTTGTAGAGCTGTGGAATAGTTTCTCATGTATAACACAGATCGGATGTTGAGTGTTGATCTGCATTCAGTATGTGGGTTTTAGGGAAAACTTTTATTTTTAAAAGGTATTAATATAATTAATAATTCATTAATAATATACAAGAGGAGGATAATCAGTTATGAAATGAGATTAAATTTTACTATATTTCCACCAGTTTTCTGTATATCTTGAAGCAAAGTTGACTTTCTAAATGTAGAATTCATAAACATTCTGTGTAGGCCAAAAAAGTTGTGGTCATGTATATGTTTAACTGGGGAAAATTAAAGGCCATTTTTTCAGTCTGTCCTTAGTTTATTGCAAGAGTAGTAGCTTCCTCGGTTCTGTCTCTCTTTGTCAAGGTCTGGTTGTCATTAACAGCACTGGAGTATTTACATATGCAGGGGTCTTGTTTCCTTCTTAAGTACTATTCAGTCTTAAAGCTCTGTCATAAATATCTTCCTAAATTGTTTAAGTGTCTGCTTGTAAAATGTGAAACTATTTCATAATTGACCTTATTTATGTCTGCTCTGAAAACGAAATACAAAACTTGGGCCTTCCTGTATGACTGTGGGAGACTAAGCTTGGGCTGGTGCTGCCGGTGAATAACTTCATTGCTCCACAAACAGTTTAAACTGGCATAACTTCGGCACTCTTGCCTACAGCCCTGGGTGTTTTCCCCTTTGCTGGCTGCCCCTCTCATCCCCACGCTCCTGCCTTTGTGCCGGCAGGTGTCCTGTGACCATTCGACTACGTCTGGGAACCGATGGAGGTTGTGATAGGCATTTGGGTTCAACTTTACTTTTGTTTTTACATGTAAATAATCGTCGCTTTCTGCAGAATCAGTGGATGTGATTATTTATGTTTTTAAATATCCTGAGGAGATGGGAGGGGAAACTTCCTGTTGTACAGAGAGGAAAGGTGGTCCTCAACTGCTAAATATATCAAACATATATGCTGTATGACAGGTTTTTAAAAATGATGTGTAAAACAGCAGCTCAGAAACTTACTTTGGTGCTGAATAAGAAGGGACAGTGGGGAAATAATTACTGATAAATCTTACAAATCTTATAAATAAAATCTTATATTCCTAATTTTGAATATGGGTACATCTTTGGGGTGGAAGTTATGAAAGGAAATAGGATTTTTGGTGTGGAAATTGTTAGTGTTGGAGGAAAGAAATCTAAGAAAACTGAAAATAATTTTTTTTCCTTGAAAATAATATTTAGAAACTGAACTACATAAGCTGAAATTGAGCTATGGTAGGTGTTAAAAAAAATTTTAGGATAGGCAACAGTAAAAAAGAAAAAAAACCAGTTGTTAACTGTAGTGGTCATATTTTAAAGCGGCCTAGTAGGGTAGTTGTGCAGGGTCCTTGTTTTTTCTGAAGTGCTCACCCCAGGAGAGAGACAAGATGAGATCTTTGGCTTCATTGAAGCTACAGTTTGCATTTAAATCGCTGAAATTTACACTGAGTGTTCTTGAGAATAATGTCCTGTACAGTACTCAGACAAAGTAATTTCAGAGGCAATTCCACAAGTTTAAGATTCTCTATAGTATTTCATTGCCTTTGTCAATATGATTCAGTAGGTTATGGCAAAGAAGCAAAATATTTTAAAGCTTATGCTATTTACCTTCGGGATTAAACAAGTTAAACAGCTTACAGTGTTCCCGTTTGCACAAGTCACAGTATTTTTAAACCTGCTGCTTGTAATTCTGGGTTGTTTATCAAGGAATGCAGTTAACCCAAATGTTTTATTGTGGCTTGTTTCTGATACATCTCAGTATAATTCTCAACAACAAATGTTTGATCCATAAGCAAAAAAAAAAAAAGCTTTAAAATGTGTTTAGGCAGAAGAAGGCCTTTTTTTATTAAGCATACTCTTTTTTTTTTTTTTTCTTTTTTTTCCCCTGGGCAGCACAGAAGAAACCATGTAATGGTGTGTAGTAATTAGTTTGCTCAGTAGGTATATGCTTTTCTTCTTGAATTATGCAATTTTAGTATTTTAGGGGCAATAGGAAGTAGATTGAGTTCTGAAGGTATGGATTTGATATGCTTTGGCAGTAAGCTTAGTTACTGCATTGTAAAATGTGTTCGGTTTTAGTTTGTGTATAAAATGCAAAGTGTTGAGTGTTGTTAAAGTGTTCTGAACCTGCTTCCTTTAAAATGGGCTGCTTTTTTTTTTTTGGTGGTCTTACATAATAGCAGTTTTGGTTTCCTGGTATTTGTGAATATTTCTAGTAGTGGAAGAGGTAGACATTAGTTGAAGGATTTAAGTCATAAGTTGTTTGTCATTGTTAAAAGTTATTTTGGGGATGAATGGATAGCCAGAGATGATTTGGACCTGTAGCTGTGTCTTAACACAATACCTATATTCTTTTTTTAATCGTCTGTTTCTAGGGGTGGGTGGATAAAACCTGGATTTTTTTTTCAGCAAATAATTTATTCAAATCTAAAATACGAATTGTGCCATATTGGCTGATGTGGGGTTTGGTTTTTTTTTTTTTTTGTTTGTTTGTTTGTTTTTTTTTGTAAGTGCTCACCTCTATAACCAGTAGAGGAACAGGTTCGGAGGGTAATCCAAAGATCTTAATATAGAGCTGCCTCTCGTTCCACATTTACCTTGGAGGGAGCCTATCACAGTCATTGTTTTTGTATTACATTACAGTTTGAGCTGAATTAAGCACTTGCTTCAGAATAATTTTTGCTGCATCAGTAAACTGAATAGGTTTCCGCTACTATCTGGAAAGTACTGGAGGGAAGAGAGGGGGCAGGCATTGCACGGTTGATGGTGAAGAAGGACGAGAGGGTGGCTGGGGGATGGAGCCGAGCATTTTCGTACCGGTGGTGGGAAACTGTTAACTGACCCCAGAACTGGTATGAAACTTTCTCTTAAGTGCCTCAGGTGCCTAAAGATGAATAGTGTGAATACCCCCCTGCAATGAATGCAATTAGGTCTCTAGTATGTAAGCAAGAAAATGTGCAGATTTTTCTTTATTCTTCACTTCTGCTTGCAGGTGCTTAGCATGAATTAAAATTCCAGTCATGTGAGTAGTAGTGATAGTATATTTTAATATTCAAATAGGTGGCTGAATGATGTGTTTTCATTTTATGTCTCATGGCAATTTCAGAAACTAGGGTTGCAGGGACAAATAAAAATGATCTGTTTTTATATTATGAGAACCTGGTTCTTAGAATAGATATGCTCCATCATAAAATAAGCCTAGTGAAGATTTCAGCATATACTACACCTGCAATTGATGTTCATTATTAACTTTGTAATGACATTGTACTGCATTAAGTTAGTTGTAAATTTATATCTTTACATGATTGGATTGTCATATCTGCTCTTGGTAACTAAAGTTTTATCTTAATTCAGTTTGTTTTTTGTTTTTGCTTGGAAGATAAGATATGAAATCTCTATTTTACTTGTATTTTGAGAGTGATTTCCTTGGGTTGGTTGACATTTTTTGCCAAGTTTTATAACCTGTTGAAGATATGTTTTAGGATATGATTGCAACAGGTTTTGTGTAGTGACGTTGGCCGGTTTTCATGGGAAGTAGTGCATCACTAGCTGAAGAAATACGTAGGGACAGTTTATTTCAATTTTTGATTGCTTAACTTGAGGCTTCTTTAAGATACTGATCTTCAGGGTGTAAGTGCTGAGAATGTTTTGAAAATCAGCCTTAACAGTTTTGGCTGCATTTTGGCTGCAGAGATGTGTTAACAGAAATAATACCCCAAAAGTGTCTGAAAACCTAGTGGTATAGGTTTTGGTAAACATTTCTAAGAAACAGCTGGAGGAGAAGCGAAGATGGATCTATAAAATACTGGCTGGTAAGCCAGCTTTATACTAACACAGTAGGATAGGTTTCCCTTTTCTGTGGCTAAGTGGTATCTTGCTTTCCTTTTATACCAATGTAAATGAATCTGGACTACTCAACCTACATGAATGCTTTACGTTTCAGTCTAAGTAATTGCACTGGTGCCTTTTCCAGTTGTATGTCAGACAGAACTAACACATACGTAACCTCACTGCTTCCAGACAGGCCTGAAACACAGGCTTGGAAAGCAGTCCTGTTGACTGTCTTCTACAGGGAATATTCTCTCTTAACTGCGTTGGGTATACAGAGCTTCCAGTAGCAGACTATTTAAAAAAAAAAAAAAAAGTCTTTGTCACTTAAGAAGGGAAAAAAACTCAAATCTCTGATAAAGCACAGGAAGCAAAATTGTTGACAGAGAAAATTCCTCTTCTGTACAGTCACTTTTATGAGAAGAGCCACACCCCAAAGGTAATATGTTTAACTGTTAGTGGATCCTAGTGACATAATAGAATTTTTTTCCTTTGTATTCAGAGGTTTAAAAGGGATAAAGAAAATTGTGGGTTAACATCCTTTCAGAGTTATTTGTGGTAGTTGCCACATTATTTGTGTTATGTTCTAATTTAAAAATATTTGTCTCTCTATGATCATAAGAGGCTTTAGAAAAATAACATGTTCTGTTTGGTGCAAAAGTAGATGTTTATGATAGTCCTTTCATCTTGTTTAACTCCTGACAAAGCTCCTTCCACAGTGTGCACAAGCCTTGCTTTTTCTGCTGTGTAGTAATACTATTCCAGTTTGATTGAGTTATCATGGCTCTTTATCATAAAGTCTGGGAAGCTTTTTGATTAAGCAGTCTGAATTAGAGAGAAGCTGCACTCTTTTTTACAGCATAGAGGTGAACTTCTATTTTTAATAACATCCCTTTCCTTTCCTGGGATGAGTAGCTTTGCTGTATTTTTGAACCAAACCTTAGGGTTAGCAGTGGTTTTGTTGAGTAGCAAAGGGGACAAATTCAAGTGTGCGAAGAGAGAGAAGGAGCGCGTAGCTAGGAGAAAAGGAGAGCTTTACAGGTAGGGCATGGCATTCTGGCACGCTGCGCCCAGAGTCGGGTATTACTGGAATGCGTTCTTGTGAAATATTGGGAATCTGGTGGGGTTTTTGTTTTGTTTCGCTTTCAAGCCAGAGGAAGGCCTAGAGGTTGTCTTAGGGCTTTGCTGTCTGTGCTATCAACAATATTTTGATCTAAAAAGTCAGACATCTGTGTTTATGTAGTGAAACACAGCATATGTAAATCTGCTCTTAGATCCCTGTGCTGCAGGTTTTCTTTGAGAGATGCTGTCTACAGTATTATGTATGATACATGCTGATTATGTGTACTAAGGATGATTAAACATTTTGAACTTTAGTAGGCCATAGGGATGTATCTAGGTATCCGTTGGTTTGTTTTGTTGTTTTTTTTTTTTTAAATTCCAGTCATGAAACGCTGTAGATTGAATAATAGAATGTTGTAGAAAAACTAGAGGTGATTACTGGATGATGCTGTTCATTGCTGTCTAACACATGCTCTGCAGCATCAAAAGTTTTATGACGGAGTAGATTGAATTGAAGCTAAGAAATGTTTTGGGTGTCCTAATGTGTTGTCTTGTAGTGATACTAGTTTGATCTTATCCATGGTTGTGACAGTTTTTCATTGACCAGCCCTTCAGTAGAACGCTCTTCACTTCCGCACCTCTGTACCCGTGAATGGAGTGCTGGTCTCAGAGTTCTGCTGTGAAATGCTTTGTACCACTTACCTTTATTTTTTTTTTTTAACACCTCAAAGCTTTAAGTGTATGAAAGTTAAATACTGGGAATTCCATTAATAAGGTTTAAACTTCCTAAAGGCAAAAAACAGCTTTTCTCCTTATTTTCCAGTATAGTTATCTTTTTTGTCCATCAGTATTTGGGGAAGTGCTATATTTCCTAAAAAATGTCAGTAGGGAACATCACAAGAGGCATGCTGTGTTGCCGTTGGACATTTTTGTATGTTTAAGTCTTTGTAGGTTATCTATTTTTTGTCCTTGTCTTTTTTTAGTAATCTGGATGCTACTAGAGATTATTAATATTTGAATGTGAATTTTAGATTTTTTAAAATTGAATTTTAGATTATTTTTTCTTTTTAAGAGCCCTTAGAATAATTTTCATCTGCCTTGCTCATCAGATGGCAAAGCTGATATTTGGTGTTATTTCACGTGTCCAAGATCACCGAGTGGCAAAGTTAGCTATAGAATCTTATTCTCAGCCCAGGTTTTCCTTGCTTTTTCTGTCTTTCTTACATCTGTGGTGCAGAAATTTTACTCAAATAATTCCATGAGACTAGCTGTAAGAATTTGTATTGCTGTAATAAAGATTGAACCTTGTACCTTCTGATCTGTAACTTCGCTGGCTTAATATTTTGTTTGATATATTTTAAATGATTCATTTCAAAAGGATACTGATGTTTCAGTATGCAATAATACAGTATTTAGGGCTTTTCATTTTTTTACTCCGTAACACAACGTGTGATACAGGCTTTAATTTTTTTCATAGATGCTGTTTGGAACTCTGCTGCTGTGTATGCTTTTAATAGTATTGATGAAAGTTGGAGTCTTCATCTGAAAATTACGTATTTTAAACTAAGTTTATAATTGATTGTATTTCTTCCACCTTAAGTAATTTCCTACAGTGGGGAAGCTATGTTTGAAAACAATGGAAGATTGCTCTGTAGAATAATTCCATTCTGTGTCATTTTGAGACACTACTTAGAGACAGCCTATTATATTGAAGTATTTTTAGATGTTGAATTTTGTTTTAAAAGTGGTGTGCAATCTAACTCTAAATTCAAACAAAAAGAGAAAGCATCATCTACATTAAATGTTAATTAAGTTAATAGGCAGCTGATGGGTAGAAGGACATTATGACCTTGTAGAAAACAGAAGGTATTTAGGATTATAATAAGCATTAGTAGGCTTTCTGTACCGTAGGCCTTTGTACGTTTTGTTTAACAGATCTGGAAGTAACTGTAGTAAGTGTGACCTATTTTTAGATATAGTTTGCCTTTTGGACTAGTGAAAATTCTGCTTGTGATGTATTTGGAACCGTTTTTATTTGAAAGATGCAACAAAACTTCCAGGTATTTCTTTAGTGAAACACTCGCATATATTGAGAGGAGGAGATTAAAATTGCAGTTTTATGTTGGGGTAAAATTTGTATATAGCAAATGAGATGTAAAGAAATGCAACCACATTTCATTGACTCATGCAAGGGCATGTTCTGTAAGGAATTTCTGCAGTTACTTTTGTTGTGCACCTCATGATCAGTTAATATACATGGGCGTCATAAATGCGTGTCTGGCATATCAGAATATGATTTATACTGTGTAAATCATAAATACTTTATTCAGTATTTTCTCTGCTCATTATGCAGAATTGTGTAGCAGCACTTGAAGAAGGAAATGAATTCTCCTATGACCTTAAATGCTGTCATCAGCAATATCTACGTGTTTACATTCCCAACTGCATGGCCCGTACACGGACCACTTTTTGAAATAATCCACTGTGTGAATAAAGAATATTCAAGTCTTTGTCATGCTAAAGTAGAAGTTTAATACAAGCACTAAATCAATTAAAAATACAGGTTTTTTGATAGTGAAACTGTCTCTCAAATTTAGATATCCTGTCTCAAAATAGCAGTATTAATCATTTGGTAGGGTTAAAAGAGAAAGTTGCTTTTTAACAGCTCTTTGTAATTATTCAAAGTTAATTGTTTATTTTAAAGGGGGAAGTGAACTTTCTCTGTATGAAATGGTGTGCAGTGCTAAAATTAACCTGATCTGTAGCACGTGATGTACTGTTTATCAAAATGATGCACTGTAATTTAGGATCATTCAATGAAAAAAGTAGTATCTTCAAGGTGGTTTTATTTATACCATCAGATCAACATAAATAATCTCAATTCAAAACAAAGTTTGAGGCTTTTTTACAAAAGGTTATGCCTCTCTAGGAGTGCAGGTATCTGGGAGCGGCATTCCTGTCTCAGGGGTGTAAGGCTGACAGGAGTCAGGGCATGGTGAGTACCAGGCTCTTTGTAGCCTGGCTGTGCCAGGGAGAGCCATGTGGCCACCATTGCTCCCCTTCTGGTGGCTCTGGCCACCAGTTACATTCTCTATGATAAAACTAGCTTGCTACCTCAAAGTTCAGAAAAGCATCTTAAATTGCTGCATTAATCCTCTTCTTTCTAAGAGCGGTATTTGGTAAATTCCTGTGTTTCCGTTCCTGTCTGTATTCTCACTAACTTGGTCATTTGGTCTTCCTAGTGGGCAGACATACACTCTGTAAAAGCTTAATGTTGGTACCAAGATAAAGGATTCTGTCTCTAGGGAAGAGATTAGGTTGACAACATTGTGAGCTACAGGGGAATGAACATTCATATTTCACCTGTTTTGTACCATGTCTGTTTTAAGGATAAGAAGTTGCGGTTTAAGAGTAAAATGCTTTGAAGTGAGTGTGTATTTGCTGTCACCTCCAAAAGTCATTACTGACTAGATTATATACCAATATGGATGGGATCCTTTTGTGGTAAGGTATTTCCTTAGTTAACTCTAGCTGTCCATATAAAAGCTAGTAAATCTGTGTGTTCTTCTGACGTGTTTTTAGTTCATAAAGTTGTAAGGTGAGGCACAAACAAAAACTTTGCTTTGATACTCTAAAAAGGGTTCTTGAACTAAAGATTTGTGCCTGGCATTATCCCCTGCTATTCTACAGATCCATCGGAAAAACTGATTGTAAGCCAGCTCTGGTGGCACTGCTAAATGTCTTTATACATAAAGTCTGGATAGATTTTTTGTGTGTGTTCAGTACCAGGCTGTTCTGAAGCCAGACCAACCTGAGTAAATTCCCCCCCCCCCCCCGTTGCGCTGTACATGAGGTTGAAAATAATGGTAGACTTTTGAAAAAGTGAACTGGAAATGGCCATGTGTAACACTAACTCCACTTGCTTTAGCCTTGTCCCCACGCTGTGTTTTCTGTGCAATGTGGTGGTCATGAGGCTGGAGTAGAAAGGTAGCCTTTTCCATCGCCTGGTGCTCCCAGGCAGCTTTCCTGCTCTGCAGACCTCATCAAAGGAGGATTCCCACAGTAGGGCTGCAGACAGGGTGGTAAACACACAGTGCTTTTCTCTCTGCGTGGTAGCTTAATTTAAAGCCGTTTACAGGAGTTCGTGATTAGTCATCTCTTTCTCTTACGTCAATTTTTTGCTTTGAAGCTATCTGCTGCTGTATATGCTTGTTGACCTAAGCATTAATGTGTTGAACTGCTGTGCATCAAACATGTACCTTCCAAAAAATTGCACATTTCCCATTTGTCCTCTAAGGTGCTCTGCAAAATATGTGTAGTGTTTATATAATGAAGGGAGATGGTTAGGTCTTTCAGTTACTTGGTGACTAAATCAGGTAATTCTCGCAGAGGATACTTTGACACTAGTCATAAATGATCACATGAAACCTGTTTGTTACAAGCCTAATTAATAAGAAATGTTTATTCTACACTTAGCCCTCATATCCTCATAATGTTTTACTAAATGTCGGTTAGGTTAATATATAATTAAAACATTTTGAACAGTTTCTCAAGTATCATAATAAGTTGTGAAACAAATGATGTCAATCCTGTAAGTGATAACAAAACAAGCTGGTTTTTTGCTTATTGGGCTGTCTTAAGGAAATATATTCAATAAGAATTTTTGCTGGTGTTTGCAAAACATGAACTGCAGTAGAAATGAAGTTCCAGAAGTTTGTTGAGCAGTAGATGGAATAATACTGTTTTGATAGTAGAACGACTTTGATCCTCATTCTTGCTTTTATTTTATTGTGAAGACTTGAGTACCAGGGCTTTAGCATGGTACTTAAAACTGGATGAGTTTTTGCTACGCCTGAGAAAGTAAGGTTTAGAAAGACTTCTTGCTAGTATGAAAGGCAGTATCTATGTTTCAGCTTTGCCTTCTGTTATTTTTTTGATGTTCAGTTTGCTCTGTATTACTGTGTAGAAAATATGGTAATGTGTATTTTAAAGAGATGATAGGTGTAGAGTGTATTTCAAGTGTTCAGGAATTACCAGATTTGGCTCAAAAAATGTACTTGGCCTCTGCTGATAGCAACTGCATTGGGATGCCACATGTATGTATCTTAGTTTAATAGTCTTTAGATTCCAATTTGGTTTTTCTGCCAAAAGCTGTGTTCCTTCTGCCAAGTAAAAGAGTATAGTTTGACCTACTATATTTTGATATTTTACATCATCTTGCTGGAAGATGCACGAGTCTTTAAAAGGTTAATTTTCTTTATACTGGAATTTCTAATGAACTAAAAGTCTCTTCCGCTTGGCTTTCTTACTTGTCTCTTACACTGTTTGAATGGTAAGCAAGAGCTAACCTAGTCCGCAATGAAGCAGGATACCTTGTTTATGTAACTCTGTTGTAATAGGTTTGTGCAGCAGGCAGAGAGTACGTGTAGCAAGAACAGGCTTAAAAAGCATTGGTCCCAACCTTTCTTTGCTTTGTAAATTAGATTTGAATGTTTAACATACATATTTAATGATAAATATATATTTGAAAAACAAATCAATATTAATTTTATTAACCCTGTAGGCAGGAGATCCTTTAATGCCATGGTAGAAGTTTTTATTGTAGAGTCTTCTAGAGTGATCAAGAAGTGTGGAAAATGGATGTGGGGGAAAAAGGACAGCTCATATAGATCAGTCAGTCTCATCTCTACAGCGTCCTGACTCTGTGTGTATGACATTCAGCATGTGAACTCTGCATTTTTTTTCCCCTCTGTCTAATATGGGACAAGCAGTAAATTTCATGCTAATTTTAAAATTTTTCAGATTTGAAATTTAGAGCTTTTTCTGGCAGGTTGTCAGGTAGTTGTATATTTAGTTACTTCAGCTCAGAAGTTAAATGTGCGAATATGTTCATTTGTTCCCTGTCGAAGGGAGAAGGTACTCTTCAGGCATCGCTTTATCAGGTGCTGTATGAATATATCAGTGTGAGTCCTGTTGTCTACATGAGTCTAAGATCTTGTGTGTGTGTAGGCATGCAAGCTGCATATAGTTATGTTTGCATGTTCAGTATATTTTATTTTTTTTTAAGTCTCTAACACTTCGTAAAGTTCTTCAAGCTTATTCGAGGTACAGACTTGATTCTTGGGAAGGCAGTTGATCTTTACGTACAGGATTTATGTTGCATGTGGGAAGCATATGATCTTTAAGGAGGTGATCAGAGTTCGTGGAAGCATGTCATGGGAATTAAGTGTTGGGAAAAGAGGTACCTCCATGCTTGGTGTGTTCCGGATTTGCCTCCGTAATGTTTGAATGCCTTTGCTTTTTTGCTGTCAAAATGTCGTTATTTGGATCTTTCCCAATGTTTTTATTCAAGTGATAGGAAACAGAAGGGAAGGAACTAATTGGTATGAGTCTGGAAAACATGCTCTGAATACACGTACAAGCATTTATGCTTTCTTAACCAGATTTCCAGCATGTGAGATATGTGATGGTAGAAGCATCGTTCTGGGAGCGTAGTTAGAGCTCTTGGGGAGTCTAAAATGTATTTTCATCCTATTGCTGCAAAAGGAAAGTGCGGGTATTTCTCTCCTTATTCAGATTCTCCTAAATTCTTGCTTTATAATGAAGAGCTTGTCTTGCTAGTTCATTAGTAATTGCTACCTCCTACCATCTCTTTTGCCAGCGGGGGGTAGGATTGCCTCCTACACCCAGGGAAAAAAAAAGAAAAGAGAAAATTAGATAGCGATAGAGGCTAAAATTAAAAGAAATTTGAGAAGAAACAGGCCAGGTTAATCTCTAATTCTGTAAGACAGCAATTCTCTCTTTAGATTTTAGGTGAAAAAAATATTTTTTTTTTCTTGGTAGTGGTATCTTTAGGTGGCCAGGCAACACTGATGTTGCTGGGCAGAGAATATTTCCACGTAGGTCATCTGCTTGTACTTGGACTAGCCAGCTTGTATTGATGTTACACAGGTGATTAAGGCATTTCTAAGTGGAAAGCTACCTGCAATTTAGAAGCAGTTGCACCCTGTACCCTGGTTGCCTCACAGCAAGAGGCCAAGGCACCTCTAAAACTTAGTAAAAGCCTAAACTGTGAAAGCTTATAATTCTGTTTGTGCTTCGGCATATTGCAAGGACAGTACAGGTAGCAAAACGTCAAGCAAAACCATGAGCGGAAATAGTTTGTCACAATTCTAATGTGTTGGCTTGCGTATCTTTTCCATTCTCTCAGCTTCTGTCTGCGCTGCAGTCACAGCAGCGGCGATACCTGAGCTAGCTATAAATTGGTTTGCATACTGCTACCAACAGCAGCAGTTTGTTGCAATTAGTTGCGAAAAAGGTTATAAAGCTTTCTGTGAAGTTTTCCAGTCACCTCTGAGACTTGAAGTTTTTTATTTCCTGCAGGTTAAAAACGTTTCCCTTTCACTTTTCCACGTTCTATTTAACTTCAATGTTCAGCAGCTAGAGTAAATGTCTTTTCAACAATTAATCTGTTTCTTGGTCTGTGAATTCAAGTGATCAGTGAATGTTTATTTCCTCCTCACCCCAAGAATTTGCTGTACAATTTGAAAATACAATCTAAATACACAGATTAAAAATAGTCCATGTTGTTGCTGAGGCTGTGTGAATCAAGACCTTGTTTGGAAACCGTGTGTTTTGTGAGCTGTTATCACCTGTTGTCGTGTTACGAGTTTCAAAACCAAAGAAAAAGTATGCCACTGTCAGTACTAAAATATACAGAAACAAAATGTTTTATGGGAAATAATATTTGACAATCCTTGTAATATTCCTTTCCCTCTGCTGTTGTCATCTAGTAAGCTGTTTGTTTTTTTTCTTGTGGGGGTAGGCAGCTTACAACTTCCTTATGTTTTCAGAGAAGTATATGACCACTTAAGTGGTCACGATCTCTGTTTGAATCATCAGTAAGGGTTATGTTATAAAACAGGTTGTGTGGCATTACTGACACTTCATGCTACTGAACTAGAAAATTGCTTGCAACTTCTTGCCTTTAGACCAAGCCTTCTTTTTTTTCTGCATCTGGAAAGTCAGGTAATTGGTTTTCAGGAAGTCACTTTTGCCTTTTTTCTTCTTTATTTCTTTAATAGCTTGATTATTTTGCCTATTCCCTAGACGACAGGTGTCCAAAAGCACGATGACCGTTAGCATTAATTGAGTTTCACATTGTCAGTCTAATGGTGAGATTGAGATACAAGTTCGTACAAAAATAGAGAGGGAAGGAAAAGTAATGCATTTTTAAATGTGAAGAGTATGAAGTTTATTTGTTTACATTCAAATGACTCCTAAGATTTTTAAGATTAAGATGTAATATTAATACATTTGTGTTGATTCTCCAGTCTGTATGATAGATCAGTATTGATTCTTGGGGATCAGTACTTGAGGTGAATATTTTGATGGTTGATATAGAAATTGATTCCATATTTAAGATTTGCTATTGATGCGCAAATTACAGAGTTTAGCCAGAAAAGCTAAAGCAAATGTGGTCTTTATTTTTCAAAGGACTTGATTTTGTACATCCTTGCTGTGATCCCTGTTCATTTCTTCAGCTTTTCTTCACAATAACTTACTTGACTCCAGTTTGGGAACTTCAGAAAAATGGTATGATTTCTTATGTATTTCTTGCGTATCCTGAAATGGGTAAGATTTCCTACGTAATTCGCCCAGCATCTCTCAAGATTAAAAATAGATCTGTGAAATTCTTTCAATTTTTTGGCAATTTCTTATTGTAAACATTCAATGTTGGATATTTTCATTTCTAATAAAAACTGTAGCCGATGTTGAAACAAACTTTAGCCTAGCTTGACAGTGGAAGTTTTTAAAATCAGTGCTAGAAGAGGAAAAAATCAGTACTAAAAGTATTTGTCAAGATTTCAGCTTTATAGTAAGTCATTTCTGATGCTTTCATTAGAAGCCTCAGTCACAAATTAGTATTTTATTCTTTAGATTTCATATCTTTCTTGTAGCTTAGCTTATTTGGCTGTGTATGTCTGTTTATTTACATGCAGAAAGGTTACCTTCGGCAGAGCAGGCGAACTTAATGTCTCGCATTTCTAGTGGCATCAGGAATAAGCTGTGACACACAAGGGAGAGTAAACTAAAGAACAGAAATGCATATTAAAGTACACTTACATGAGAATATTTTCAAACTGTGCTGGCTTAGTGGTGTGGATTTTGTAAAGGCACTCTCATATGGTCTCGTAAACTCATGCAGTTAAGAACTGAGATGGTCTTATCTTGAGCATGAGACTTTTGATTCTGTAGAGATCATGGAGGGTTGAGAGACTAAATCCATTGTCAATGCTCACTCTTACTTTGCTTCGAAGGTTTGAGGGTTATTTACTGGGGGTTTTTTGGTTGTTTTTGCTTCAGAGCCAGATTCAACTTGCATGCAGTTTGCAAGAGCTTTCACATTTTCCTTTTTTAATGCTTTTATTTAAAAAAAAAAAAAAAGAAAATAAGAAAAAAGGAGAGAGAAAGATAAACACACAAAAAAAATCCCACTACCTCTAAGGCATACTTAAGATTCTGAAAATGCTTTTCTGAGCAGTATCCATCATAACGGAATCTGGTTCAGACCAGAAGCAACTGTAGAATGCATTTACTTCCTTCCATTGTTAGAACAGCAAAATGTGAACTTCTAAATATGGCTTTAATATTTGATTATACTATTACATAAGATAAAATAATCATAGATTAGATAATGGGGAAAAGGATGGAAAAATGGATTCTAAAACCACATTTATATGTTACGCTTTGATGTCAGGCTTTTAGTTGAATCTGTAGCAAGGTAAACTGTCCTGAAAATTGTCAGGAAAAATGGGTACGTTTCTGTAGTATTGACTTACTAACCACTTTATACTGTTCCGTGTTTGATTTTGATACTTAACTATTCTGAACGCGTTTCGTGTTTCAACTCCTTGAAAACTTTTCATCCCAGCATTGAATCCCAGTTTGTCTACTGCGTGACTTAAATGATCCCTATAGAGAACTGAAAATTGCTACGTACATTTGTCCAGGGCAAATCCTTCTTTGAAGATTAGTATATGGGTATACTGTTTACGTTACTTTTTTTCCCCAGAAGTACTGGTTTTGATTACATACTTTTCAACAGCAGCCATGCAAATACAATGAAGGAAGTTATGATTTTTTTTCATGTTAATATTTTTCTTGTTAAATTTATCCGTTTGGGGCAAAATGGTGAGACTATCCACCTTCAGGGATGAAAGCATTGAGTAACTGGTTAATGTAAGTGTGTGTATCACTATATATTTTTTCCATTCTTTTACCTGTTGTTCAGACATACCTACTCTTACAGTCAAATACAGTGAATGTTTTAAATAACTGTACCTTCAATAATAACACATTTATTCCCAAGCCATCATCTTTTGTCTCTTGCTGCTCACGGAAGTTAAAATAGTAAAAAAAAAAAAAAAAAAGTTAAGCATTGAGAAAATGAACAGAAAAATCAACACTGATCACCATATAGCCTTTATCTGTAACGTATTGCTTTTCATAGTAAAGAATAATCTTTTTTGCTCCCAAGAAATCAATTCTGTCATTAATATTTAGGCTTAAGGACTGTGTTACTGTACAGCTGTTAGTGTATTTATCTTATTTTAAGGATTTTAAAAATTTTGGTGGCAGGTTAGTAGTTTATTGTATTGGAAATTTTAGTTATAATTGCTTCAAAACCAGATATTAATATGCATTTTGACAGCTCTGAATTATGTAAAATATCAAACCTTCCTGTCAAATTGGCTGAGTCACATATTTCTCTCAACTTCTTTTTTTAAGCTATTTCAAATTTAAGAAACTACTATGCAGGGTACAAGATAATTAGAAATAATAGCACACTTCAGTATTTTTAGTTGAATAGTTTCAGCTGCATGAAATTTAAATTGGGCCATCTAGGCTAAGGGGCTGAGCACAGGTGGCAGAGTAATGGCTGGCTAGCGATCTACTTCATAGTTGAAAGGACTGCTCTGATTTTTACAGGCAAGGAAATAGTTTTAAAAACAAAGTAGAACAACTCAAAATTTTTTGGAGCAAGCTGTTTAAGAGCAGTAGAATACATGATATTAAAACTGAATTAATAACTTTTAAGTGGTTTACCTTTGCTTTAAGATATAGATGATTTAACACAAATAGTAAATTTTCATGCAGCCCACGTTGAAAATGTTAGGCCATGTAAGAAAGAAGTTTGTGTACTGCTCTGTTTCTTATTCTGTGTAGAAGTTGTCTTTTGTTTTTATGCTAGCATCCCCACATAAATCATGGCATGTGTCTTTTGCTGTTTCTGAAAAGGAAAGAAACTGTTGTTGTTTTACCTGCAGTGGATGAGTTAAAATTAATTCTGTTAAAAGAACCATTTTGAATATTACCTTATTTCTGAATAGAACAAAATTACTTTCTGGGTTTTGAGGACTTTTGATAAATCTGTTCTTAGACTTTACTGCAGTTTCTCATGGCCTGACTTCTGGTTTTATCGCACTTGTGGTCTTTCCACCTTCTTTGAGAATGGGATAAGTGAAGAGAGCAACCAAGTAAAGATTACGTAGTGTGTTTGTGTCTCTGAAGAATTAGACCAATTTCTATGGTATCAGTAGGCATCATTCCTTTGACTAAATGTTCAAATGATTTTTGGATAGTAACGCTACATTGACTTAAGGCTTCCTGTGTACAGTAAAGGAAACCAGAGATCTTTGAAGCTCTGGAGATCTTGTGTCTCATTCCTTTTTAAAGATTAAAACCTGCCATAGGCACTTAAGAGTTCACTAACTGGATGTGGCAAATCATTAGCATATTTTGTGATAGAGCAAAAGTTATGATAATCTTCAACCTTCCTTGCATTATTTTTATAAGACGACTTCACAGCTACAAACTAGCCCAAACTTTGTCCTTTACTCTTCTGTGTCCTTCTTAGGAGTAATTTCTGAAGGAATGACCCCTTGAGATTAGACACTTTAAAGATACCTGACTAATTTTGCAAAGTTAAATAAAAAGTAATAATGATGGCATTGAGTAAAGAGGAGAATGGTATCTTGACTGAATGCTTCAATTCTTGCTCCTATGCAAGACAAAGCCTTAGTTTCAAAATGGTCCTGTGGAATAACAGGTGTGGTTCTTAAATTTTTCTTTCTTGAAAACATCTGAGAACTGGGAAAGTGAAGGTTTGGAAAGTGGAAAATTTTGGGTTTTACTGTGAAAACTTCCATTCACAAATGAAATTTAAAGCAAGCCTTTTAGTCTCTGAGGTGTCTTACATTGTCTTGATGGTTGTCCTGGAAGTTGATGGGAGTTTTAATGTCTTCAGTGGGAGAGTAATTTGCTCAATGATAGAAATTAAAAAACAAAACCAAACAAAAAACCAACTTACTAACAAGTAATGGTGGAAAAGATTTCTTTAAACAAAATACAAAGTAACCTGTAATTGGACTTCTTGAACGCTCTTGTTTCTTTGATGCCTGGAATAAGATTGTTCAGGGGGCTGCAGGGTTTTTTGGTTGCTGTTTTACTCTGGAAAGCTGTCTGTACAGCTAGTTCAACGCGGGCTCCTGTACCTCAGGTCACAGCTTCACCTCTAGCAATAGCGGATTTGTTCACTACTGTCGCTGCGGGATCACCCATCCACACAAACTTGATCCGGATCAAGTGTAAGCAAATAATAACACTTCTGTTGACTTGATCAGAACATGCAACAATGCTGCTTTTCAGCTTTGTAGTGGCTGTGGTAGGACAGCTGATCCTCTGTTCAGCGTAGGTTTGGAACAGAATTACACTTACAAAGTGTTTTGAACAGATTCGTACAGAGAAGCCGGAGAGCTCTGGTGCTTTGCATCATGTGAATGTGTGGGGTTTTGGTCTAGTAACTAGTCAGCCTGATACCTGGTTTACTGTCTTGCGATGTAGATCAAGTCTCTTGTCAACGTTTTCCCTTTTTATTTGTGAGAGAACTTTTTGCATACAGCTTACTCCAGTCTTTTCTCTCACTTCTTTTCTTTTCAATACCTTGTGAGTCTCCTCCCTACTTGAGTTTCTTCTCCCTTGTCATTTCATAGTTTGTGTCTGTCATTTATTGCCCATTGCAGTTCCTCGCTCAAGCTTCATTCTCCAGTGGCTCTAGTTGCTTTATCATGGAAACATCAATGTATTTTTAGCCTTAAAAATCGTTTTGTTATAACTTCTAAAATTGTAGATTCTGGAGTAACTTCCCCAACAAGAGTAAGCTTGTATGTACTGCTTCTGACATGTAATTTGCTAGCCGCCTTTTTTAGTAGGTGTTTAAACATTGGCAGGATACTGGCAGTGGAAATAGCTGGTACTTTGGGTTTTTTTTCCCTAGGAGTGCATGGTGATAGAACATAATTTCTCTTCAGTAACTCATATGCTTTAATGTAATTGATAAGCTGAACAGACAATTGAAGTAGCTTTCATATAAATTATAATGTGGACAGAAAAGTACAGGTTGAGGTGTTAAACAGTAATCATGACAATGAGGTTAGGGTTGTGTTTTGATCTTTATGACCTGTGCAGTTCTTGTCTGTTTATTTGGTTGCTTGCCACCTTCAGAGATTTCTGTATGAGATTTCACTATCAGTTTCTTTTATGTCTGTTTGGTTTCAGTAACAATATATTTTTAACTTGTTACTTCTCTGAAAATTGAAATGGATTTTTTTAGCAACCCTCTTTAATTTAGCAAATTCAGTCTTGGTTCTTGGAAACCACCTTTGCTTTCATTAACTTGAGTATGTTTTATATTTTTTGTGTAAAGCACAAGTGAATGTGGTTCTGCTGCAATTTTAGTCAGACAAAAGGCACTTCATGCCTACCACATTTGCTGCCATCATCAAGTTTCTTGTACAACTCTTTTCTCAATAAAGTTAAAGAATTCAAAAGGGAAATATTTCATAATCACATAACAATTTGTATCTGTTTTTTCTTTGTGGACAAAACTTACATTTTGGACCCTGCTTCCAACAGCAGAGATAGCTAAGTTTTGAAGAAGCGAAGCTGATGATTTCTGCAACGATCTTGTAAACATTCATCATCTAACTATATTATGACATTGGTTTAGTTCTGTAGTGGGTTCTATTCTCTACTTCTAGGCTTTCATAATTCATTTTATGTCCTGAGCTCTTTCATCTGCATTTTTTTGCAGCCTCTCCTCTCCAATAAGAATACATTCATAGGGGTGGAAAATATAGTTGCTGGGATAGTCTTAAGAATTAACAGAACTGACTGTAGTATCTGTAGTACCTCTTTAGAACTCTGGAAATTGGCTCACTTGTCTTTTGTGTGCAGCAGAGAAAATAAGGTAAGGTGATCCCGAGAAGTTCCAAGCTAAGGAGTTAGTGACTGCAGCAGAGGAAGGAAGGAAGGAAATTTAGAAAAAAAACAAATGGAGGTTCTTTATTATGTAGAAGGCAAGTTTATGCATGCCTGACCAGGTAAAGGAAAGAGGAGGGTGTCAACCTATAGTCCTTCTTTGGCAAGGAATCTTACAGTCTATGGTCACCATAGCCTTATGGTGAAAGAAGAAGCTGAGCTGCTAAGGCAATGAGGATCGTCTAGAAGAGCTAGGAAACCCCCAGATTATGTCAGGAGTGCTTATTTAAATACCCTGGTAAAAATCCCTTCAAAAAGTGTTCCTTATCACCTCTGCTAGGGACATACCTGGGTCAGATATGGACAGTGGAGGAATGGTGTGTTAAGTTTTACCTACTGTGGGGAATAGAAGATACAAATCCCCAAAGGCTGTTGGAACAGTGAGGTGCTCCCAGTTATTTGAAATGACAATTAAAAAAAAAAAAGGAGTTCATAAGATTAATCCAGTCAATTCATATCTGACTCTAGTATTTTTAAAGTGAAATATCTCCATTTAATAATTTTTAAAGTAACAGGATTTGGAAATAGAACCTCAAATTTCCTCTCAGCTCCAGTAAATTTAGTCAAAGGGCATGGCGTGTTCCAGTGACTCATTCTGATGCAAGAAATGGTAATGCCTATAGGATTACTGTTACAGATCGCACCTATATTACATGTACCATGTTGGGAAGAAAAAGATGAGGGTTTATTATGCTACATAAATACAGAATGTACCTTTAGTGGGATATCAGCTGGACTGCAATCCAACCGTTTCTTTCATACAGTTAAAATCGGAAATGGCAAAAATGAGAATGCTTCTGAACAGTTCAGCTGAAGGAAGCATGCACAGTGCAGTAGGCAGAAATAAATCCGTTTTCTGTTTCCCTGTTGTATGGTTGCTATAACCAGGCATTCATTAAAGCTGCAGTTTCTTTGTTACTAGCAAAGTTTGCTTATTGTTGTTGAACACAAACATAAAGGTGTCTAATTGTGGATGTGTATCTTGTCCCTATGTGAAGTAAACCTATAGTTTACTACAGTAAATAGTAGTGAAAGCCTCTGCCATTCTGGTTTACCTTTCAGCTGATGAGAAGTTTCAATCTCAAGTCTTGTTATAAAGGTGTACTAAAACCAGAGAGTCCAGGGAGATAAAACATTAAGGCTGCCTTCATGGCAACAGTCTGGCAGATTTTTATTCTGAAGTTTTCACCAGAATGTTAATGTGAAATAATTGTGTAAGGAGAATCATAAAGGAGATTTTTTTTAAGTTACTTCATTTAAAAAAACTTCTTTAAAAGCAAATGCAGTTTGGTTTTCATAATTGAATGAGCTGTTAAATTGTTTTTATTTACTTCACAGACAGATCTGGTTACCAGGTGTTGTGCTGAAACTGCATTCAAGATGAACGACTTAAATTTCAGTATGATAGCACTTGATTATTTTGTGCTTTTACAAATTACTAATGAGGCATGGATGACTAGTCTTTTTGAAGACATTCTCTTGGGTTTGCTTTTATTAAACAGAAATGTAGACTGATTTTAAAGAAAGCAAAGCTGTAGATCTGAATTACAAGTACTGCAAGTGAAAACTAGAAGCTTCTTGGACTGTTTAATTTCAAGCTTATGGATCCTAGTTATCAAAAGGAAGTAAACTGCAGTGGGAGGATTCTTCTGGTTACTTTTCAGCATACTTGGGTGGTAAACCAGATGCGAACTTCCCTTAGAATGCAGATAAATTTATTTACAAGAATATTTTGGGAAAAGGATGGTGTTTTTCAAGGCTGTTGAACAGTGTAATGCAAGAACAGCTCAAGTACTTGACATAGAAAAAGTAGTTCGGTGAAAGAATATCATATCCTAAAATTTTAAAGAGATAGGCCTTATGTTATCAATCAAATGCTGTCTTTCACTCTTGGAGATGACAGATGACATCAATTGGACTTTGTATCTCAAAGGTTGAAAGACAACATACTAGAGCAGGGTTTGCCAAAGGAGGTTAAGAAACAAAGATCCAAATAGCTAGTGAGAAAATAAATAAGTAAAATATCCAAATGAATTATTAAGATAGCATCTGTTGCCCTTAAATGTTACTATAGCCAGACCTTTGCATACTATTTTTGAATGTTCATGCTGCTTTAACCTGAATTTTCTAATATGTGTATCTTCATCCCAGTACATAGATTCCAGAAAGGAAAAAAAAAAATTACAGAGCCCAAGTTACTGAAAGAATGTAATGGGGAAGGGAGGAAGGAATTAGCGGAGCTTGGACAGCTCTTCCTCTTAGAGAAATAGAGGTCCCACATGTCCTTGAGCTCTGGTCCAGAACTCAGTTCTGCCTGTAGCGATAGGACAAGGGGTAATGGTTTTAAACTAAAAGAAGGTAGATTCAGATTAGATACAAGGAAGAATTTTTTTATGATGAGGGTGGCAAAACACTGGCACAGGTTGCCCAGAGAGGTTGTGGGTGTCCCATCCCTGGAAACATTCAAGGTCAGGTTGGATGGGGCTCTGAGCAACCTGATCTAGTGGAAGATGACCCTGCTTATTGCAGGGGGGTTGGACTGGTTGACCTTCAAAGGACCCTGCCAACCCATTCTATGATTCTAATTCTACTGGACTGTTTTGAGGGTTATCTCATCTGGTGACATTATAACAACAGTTAGGGCTCTTTTTTTCTCCCCTGGAGTTTTACAGCAAAACTGCTTCTGTACTTCTGTAAATGAAAAACTTATTTTCAGTACAGATCTATATCAGACTATGATATTAAATGTTGCTGAAGTAAGATTCTTTAGGGAATGTTGAGTCTCTGTAGAGGCAGCGATTTAAATTTACCTTTTCATAAGACATTTTCTGTTCTTGAGAGAAGTCTTACAGTTTGGCAGCTTTATCCAGGTCACTGACAGCAGTAGCAATATCAGCCTCTGCAATGCTATTAAGATCCAGAATGGGAATTACTTTACTGTGGAAGGGATTGGCCCACTGTTAGTCCTTGGCAGGATGAGACTGCATAAGCATTGGGCTCTAACAGCAGAAGAATGATAGCGTTTGTAATTCAGAAGAAATTATTTTGAAGGCGAACATAAAATTTCACTTCTTTCTTCTGCCGGAGAAACAAAAGAGAGAAAATGGGTCTGCCCAGTACAAATACATATTTGGGAACAGTACTCTGTACGTATTGTGTGACGCTTTTTGCTGCTTCTTTACAGAGATTTTGTAATAAAATATCCAGTTTTCCTTACTCTGACTTTAAGCTGTAGCTTGCAGGATCCTAGAGAAATTTTGCTTTGCTGTGTGTATGCGCTCCTGCTTTTGTTGACAGTATCAGCGTTGCTTGACTGGTATTAGTCACAGTTATTTTACCTTTTTAATTCTATTAAAAAAATTCTGGAGATTACTTGTCTTTCAGGTTTTGTTTGCTAATCATTCATGTCTGGTTTAATGTTATTGACTGACATTAATAGTTGTTACTTTCCCAGGTTTCCTATGTACTAATGGTTTCTTACTGATCTGTCATTTTCTTACAGATAGGTGTTTTTCAACTTTTATTGGTTGCTGTTTTTCTCCTCCTCACTGGGTCTAGCTGACATCTTGTCACTGTCTCAATTCCGTATCACCTTTTTTTGTTGTTGTTTCTTAATCTTCCACTGGTCTCTGTTCAAGGTCCAGAAAACTTGCTTGGATATCTTCAGGTAGAGAATTAGTTATACTAAGGGAAGGTAATGTAAAGTTTGATTGGTGTCCTTTGATGTGCTAGACTGTTAGCTCAGTCTGGGAGGGGAGTGGCCTTTCACACGGATTAACCAGAGTCACCCAGATTACGTATTTGTAATTTAGTTGTTGGGCTTAGTTTCAGAATTTGGGAATCCTTGTCTGGACAGTCTCAGTTACCTGGAGGAAGAGCAATATGTAAGATTGTGTGTAAAAGACAAACAGGGAAGAATTATCTACACAGGCAAAGAAAAGGAACATCCAGTGATAGAGAACGATCTTCAGCCTCCAAATCTGTTAGTCTCCGTGTAGGGTTCTTGGTTTTGAGCCAGCAGTGACAG
This sequence comes from Sagittarius serpentarius, assembly GCA_034782735.1. NCBI lineage: Eukaryota > Metazoa > Chordata > Aves > Accipitriformes > Sagittariidae > Sagittarius > Sagittarius serpentarius. The sequence continues at coordinate 13,878,530 of JAVKLA010000062.1, read as the reverse complement.
TTGTGACAGCTTGATGAACGGCAGTTGCCTTATTTTGTATGTTTAAATGAAGACATACCTTCCCCCCCAACCCTGCTCCTTGAAAGTACTCTGAAAAATACCTTTTGTGAGGCTTGGCAGGACAACTTGATTTGGGAGTGGGATGTTGCTGCAGGAGAAGTATAGAGACAGAACAAGAAGAATCTGCATGTGTTTATTGTGCAGTGGGAATCGTAATGGCCTGGACCTATTGCTGAGGATGAAGGCACTTATGCTGAATGCTTTTACTTTATTTCATATCCATTGGTTCTTGTTTTCCCACGTCACCTTTCCTTAACAACATTTGCTGTTGTCCTTTATTTTGTTCACAGGTTCCATTTATTTCAGATCTCAGTTTTTGTTTAGCTAGGCTAAATAAGCTCAAGGCAAAACTCTGCAGTTTTCCAGGCTACTGTTCTGGTACACAACAGTTACGTCACACTGCTCCCAGTGAGGACAGTCTTACATTGCATTTAATGTGCGCTAGCGACCAGTGCTCTACTTCCGAGGAGGTATTAAATTGGCTTAAGCAGGCTCTTGCTTTCTTCTCTGCTATGTAGGGCATATTGCCACCACCTTTTTGTTGCCAGTCTTAACTATTTGCAAAGCTGCTTGGCAAACATATGTCAAAAACCCTTCCTCCTCTCCCAGGTTGTCAGCTAGATAATCATTTGCATTAGGAATACTGTCTTTCTTACGTGTTTAGTATCCTTGGCAGTGGATACTGAAATGATCCATGTGTGCATATCGAGTTCACCGTTAAATGGCAGCATGAACACTTCAGACGGATGTAGCAACATTTGTCTGAATGTTGTAACAGAACGAATTGATCCCATGCTGGGACATATTGACTGCTATGTAAAAATTAATACGGCAGAAAAAATTGTAATTGACTTACTGTTCAGAGATTTTCTGTTAGTGAGGGATCTCTGAAGTTGTACCCAATTACAGGCTTGGAGAAGGGAAGAAAAGACAATAATTTGTGAGTTTTTAAAAAATACTGAATCAGAGCAATTTGTAAGTTTAGGTAAAAGATGTTCTTTAATTCAAACAAATCTTTGAATCATAGTTCAAAGATTGTTATTGCACGAACAAGTTTATTTACTGCCCCTTTGGAATTGTCTTTAAAATATCTCAGTGGGGGTATTACAAGTACTCAGCCTGACTGTAAGAAACTTGTTTAGGCTGTTGTTTCTGTCAGTAGTTACTTTTTTAGCTGTAGCCAAGATAGTCCATCTCTCTGTTATTTCAGAAATAGTAATAGTACCACAGTTTATTATTGTCAGAAATCTCTAGAAAAATCTTCAGATCATTGGATTTTAAATGTGCCTTGGTATTGACAGGAAAAATACGCATGTATGTTGTCTGTGCTGTAGAACGGGATCTATACCATGCTGCTTATGGTGGTTTTTATTTGCTCATTGAAAATTCTGCCTTTGTTGCTACGTTGTGCTTACTTTCAAAAAAACCCAACAAAACAAACCCCTCAATTACTGTGAAGCAGCTTTGTTTCTTTTGCCTTTTTTTTAAGTTGTCTTCTGTGCCTGCATAGAGGTGCGAGAGGAATGCATTCAAAGCTGTCTGGTTTTAAACCATTCCTGACTCGTTGTTATACGCACAGATATGTATGCATACAATAATTATGGAAGGGTTTGGTTTTACTTTTGCCTTACAGGTTTTAATGTAAGGCCTTTATGTCTGGTATAAATAAAATGTATTGAGGTTCAACAAGTAATGAACCCAAGAATTTGGCATTTGGAGGAAAAACTGTGAGCTGTAAATTTACAGCGATTGTACCAATTTTTATCATGGTCTTCATTTTGTCTTCAGTTTTCATCATTACGAAGCTTTTTTCCTTGGATGAGCTCTGTTATTGCTCTCACTTGGCGGTTAATTTCCAGGCAGGCCATGATAAGGTTTCTTCAGCAGCTTCCCCAGTATAATTAATTTCTGTTTTAAGAGAAAAAGGCCAAAACTTTTTTTTATTTTGTTCAGAAACTTGTACCACTGTTCTTTGCTTATCCAAATCAGGAGTGTCTTTAGTTTTTATCTTGGTTTATATTGCTGTGGTGTATTTGTTGTGTCTCCTGGTGCTTGATTCAAGAATATTGAATTAAGTTGAAAGCTTTTCATTGCTTAGGTCTTGGGTTGTAAATATTTTTTTTGTGAGCACAAGAGGCAAGTGTTGAAGTCTCTTGTCATGGAAGTTCGGATGCTTACAGCATAGGTGATGCTGGGCTGAGAGCTACTGGAG
>JAVKLA010000062.1:13843811-13867599 GCA_034782735.1 Sagittarius serpentarius | reverse complement strand
TCATACTGAACTGAAAACACAGCGCTGTACCAGCTACTGGGAAGACAATTAACTCTATCCCAGCCAAAACCAGGACATGTGGTTTCACTTGTATTAGCCTTAGTTACTGATGCGTATTTTGTTCAGACCTGTATATACTTCTGACAGATTGATTTCATGATGCAAGTAAGTGCTAAGAATATTACTTTTACGCTGGGAAATGAGCATGAAAAAATGTCACCAGCATCAGTGAATGTAGTGAACTGGGTTACTGAATTGATTTGGTTGAAAACTGCACCCAGGAAGAACAGAAAGATGTTACTCTAAACTGGACCATGTTCTGGGTGCCAGTTCAAGGGACAGAGGACACAATAACTTGTTTACAGAAGCATGAGCTTATGCCATCTTAAACCATGTATGAATCTGTTTGCAGTTTGTAATATTTATCTGAGAATTATCTCAAACAGCAGTACTTAGATTTCTTCTGCATGTTTGTCACCAAACTGACAAACTTAACTTCTCAGTAGATATTTAAAGTGATAAAAATACAATTCAAGAAAATGTTTTTAATTACAGATTCATTATTTAGCTTTTCGTGCTCCTTTTATTTTGCTTTCCACATTATTTCATTGGCCAAAAGGAAGCTTATGTGCTAATATTGTGTGATAAAATACATGCCATGCTTACAACTGCAAAATACTGTTAATGCCTTAGTGGTGTATCTTTGGATACACTGAGGTGTTGTTGATCCTCTTGAAAGAGGAAGAATAATAAATATAAACTGTACTTTTGCTATGCATAATCTTTAACTCATCTTTTTATGCAGTTTAAAAATTTTACTGACATTTGCTTCCTTTTTCTGATACTTCTAGAATGCAGATATTAGTATCTGTCCTATCTTTGATCTTGCAGAGATGAACAGGATGCTACTTTGCGGATTTTTGTCTTCCTTTGTTTTTCCTGTTCTTTCCAACGCTACTTTCCTTAGAAAGTAGGACTGGAAAATGCTTGCTACACCAGCTAGTCCTGCTTTTCTAAGGGAAGCTCTGACTTTCCCACAGATCAAGATATTTTGGAAGGAGTAGTTTTCAGACAGACCGTAGGAATCGGAGTTTGGGCAACAACAATTGCTGGAAAAAGCAGTCAGGAAACGAGTTCTCTCTGTTGGTGAAAGGCGAGTTTGGTAGAGAACATAGCCTGGAAAAAAAAAATCCTTCAGTGGACATTATTTTAAAAAATTACTTACAGAGGAGTCCTTAAATGAGAAAGGTTTGCCTTGGCATCTTATAAAATCAGAGGCTAAGAAGCCTGTACTAGCTGTAAATATCCAGCTGGGACACAAGAGGATGTAGTCTCTTGAGGAATAGTTTATAAAGTGATAGCTGCATTAAGATCTTGAAGGTGCATCTTTTACTGCGATGGTGCTGGTCTCGGAAGGCAGGAGTAACCACCTCCCTAGTTTTGCTTTTAAGAAGCATAAACAGCTCCTTTACCCTGTGGAACAGAGAAACACCAGTGTGCCTAGTTTGCAGGCTTTGGATCTGTTCTTAAAGGAACTTAAAAGGCAAACCAGGATCTTGATCTACAGAGAATCAAAGTCAGGGATACAAACAGTCTTCTAGAAAATGGTTCTTCATGTGTGATGTATTTTCAACCGTTACTACATCATGAACTTGAGAAATGAGAGTCAAAGGGCGTGGCAACTGTTCTTCTCACACTGGAAGGCAAGGATAGACCCTGAACACTGCAGGTCTTTATAGCAGAATTTTCATCCATTGTTGTTGTCCAACTTAGTTTTGTTTTATTTTTTTTTCTTCCTAGCAAATCACCCATCTTGTCTCCTGTCATTCCATTCTATTGCTGAGTTCACTGAAGGATATAATTTTATACACGCTAGCTTCTTTCCTTCCTGGAAAATGGCCGTATTACTGGACCGTAGAGGTTGTAGAGGCTGTGTCCATAGAAAACCACATCTGTGCTGACCTGGGATCATCTAGGTCATCTCTCTCTATTTTCACATACATGTATTATAAAGTTCCACTTCAGCACTGTGATTCCAGATGTAGATCACATGCACGTGGTACCAGGCACCTTTCCACGTGGTCACCCTTTTGCAGTAACCCGTCTTGTTCAGCCCTCTGCCAAATGTTTCCTCTCCCAGAACAATTGCCTCGGAGTCCAAGTAACTGCTGCTCCAATCCAGAGACCCACCTTGTCGTTAGCTCCAGCTTTGAGTGGGTTGTTTGAAGATTTACTTTTAAAGAACAGTACTCCTAATGCAGAACAAATTGTCCCATTTGTAGTTCACAAACATAAAGGTGGGTAACTTAGATTTCTTCACAGTGCATTGATACCACTGAATCAGCTAACCTTCTGTATGCAATCTCATTTCGTATACAGCCTCCTTTATTGCGCGATGTGAGTACAATCTCAGTATGCAGCACTCATCCATCAGCAGCAAAATGGGATTAGCAGGGATCAACCCATATTGTTCGATGCAGTAGCACAGAGCTATTGCACTGAATGTAGAATAACAAACAGTTTTGGTTTTGGTTTTTCTGGAACACCATCAAATTATTTAGTGACCAGAAACCTATATATAATTAAATCTGCCTTACAAATTATGTTCATCATAATTGGCTTCTGGGTGAGGAAGCGTCGGCAAACCAGATGCATAAGCCGTAAAAATAGAGGGACCAGTGAAATGCCTGATATACATATGAAGCCTTATGAACTGTGGACTGTATGAAATATACTTTGGGCTATTCTTTTATCTAAGTAGAGAAGCTTTTCATCGTCTCTAATGTTTCAACATACAAAACCAATTAGTTGGATTTGTTGTTTATTTTTCATTCTGTCTTGATTCAAGCACACTAACAATGTGCCAGCTTGCTTTTTTAATTCTAGGTTCTACCTTAATGTGTGTTTTCAGATTAATATTAAAAATACTAAATGGTAATTTCTGGCAGTTGACAACTAAATGTGCTCCTGAAATTTTTCCTTGCCAGTGACATACTAATGAAATTTGGCTAGAAATAACATCCAAATCATGCATATTTAAAGCCCAATGAACTGTAAAATATATGCAAATACTTTAAATACATATGAATATGCTCTCTAATGAAAGCGAAAAATGTGGCCGTATTGTCTAATATTATAAAATACATTATCACAAACTCGAAGCATGCTTTTAAGAATAATTACAAGAAATGTTCAAAAATAATGTCCACAGCTCTTGCGTTAATATATAAGTAACTTGTAAAGCCATTCTATATTGCCAGTTTTTATTTTTATATATAGATATATACACACATACATACTAAACCAGAACAAGTGAGATTCTGATAGAAATGGCTTCATGAATTTCTAGAATAATATTTCTCTTCATTTGGTCTGTTTTATCTCAGTGATGTGATCATAGGATCCAGTCTCACAAACACTTGCATAATTTTTTTGTAATTTTACAGGTGTGAGTAATAATGGAAGGATCAGCTACAGTAAAGTGCGTAAGTGTTTTTTAGGTTTAAGGCCTTAATGACTAGTAAATACTCTGATAAGAAGAACGAATGTTCATAAAAATTGACACATTGCAGTACTGTCTCAGAACGTCCAAATGTCTTTGTAGTTGCAGTCATTTCGTATCATCTTCAGTACAGCTGAGAAACTCCCATTCCATCTGCTATGTGTGATTCCTAAAGTATGGAAGGAAAACCGTGTGTTGCGACATATTTTCAAGACAATGTTCTTGAATTGAAAATATGAGCACAGAAATACTGGTAATAAATCAATAAAATTTCTCTGTTGATACTCGAGGAAACTTATCAGTATTAAAATATCGGGGCGGGTGGGGGGAATCCCCAGAAATGCTAGAGCTCATTCTAGAGCTACAGATTACTGCAAATAACTGGCAGTTGTCACAGCTAAATATTGAACCTTGTACTATCCCTCACACTGTACTGACAGTGTTTTTACTATAGTCTATATGTACACTTCTGTGCTGTGGCATACATCAACTTTTGTTGTTACTGTTCAGTATGGTTTCTCCATCCCACATACGCAGCACAACATAGTCTTCTTTCTTCCCTTCTGTTTTAATTTGCTTTAATTTCCCAGAAAACCTAGAGGCTCTGTTCATGCGTGGAAGTGCTTATAAAGTGAAATGAGCATGAAAATTCAGTGCCTGAAAGCATGCTGCAGAGACCCATAGTCTCTCGTAAGTCCGCTCGTATGTGTTTTCCGTCACAGGCAGAACACAGGTTTGTCAGGAGAACATGATGCCTAGATGCAGAAGTGGACCCTATAAATTTACCAAATTTCTGCTAGCATAAGCTTACTGATGGATATGTAGAGATTTCTTCTCAAACGGCGTTCAAGATGGACTTGTTAAGTACAGAAATGTAAAATGCGTGTAACTAGCCGACACGGTTATTTCTGAGAGTAGGGCAAAAAGGAGCCGGATCCTCTCCTTCCTGATCTGGTTGGCAGTGTTGCCTCGCAGATGTTTGCCTTGGGAGCTACAGGGTAGTTGTGTGTGTGGGGATGCAGGGGTGGAGGCCAGGGATACTTGTGTCTTGGCTACAATACTGACTCACATTGATTTAAATTGTACCTGAAACAGTGTTCTGAAGGATTTAGGGTAGTGTGTTGCCTTCTGCAGTTACACTTTTTAAAGGGGAGGTTAGTAACTGGTGGTGTATCGTGCATATATGATTGGAGGTACGGGGCTACCATGCTTATGTTCCAATACGTGTTCTGATGACCAGAAGTACTATCTTGAGAATTACCTTTTAAACAGTATGAAATACGTAAATCTCAAAGGCAGGTTTTTGGCTTTGAATATATTTCATTTGATCGTGATCATCTTTGCCTTGGTACTTAGACTGAAAGCAAAACCCCATTGTATGTGAAGTCAACTTTGAAAGGCTTTTTGTAGTGTTTTTTACATGTCTTGATCTCATTTTGTGCCTGGTGTATTATCTCTTAGTTTTGTAGTTTAAATGGACTCTTTGGAAAAATTTCTGTCCTTTTAGTCCTAAATTTAAAAAAAAAAAAGTTTACAGGACATTACAGTGCCATTTTAATCATTGAGGTACTTCATTTCTGCAGAAATTTGGAGACTATGTTTCTTTAGGTTTCTTTTGGCACATTTCTTCAAATGTGCTACCAATATTTTTTTGTGCTGTGGCTTCCAAGTGAAGAAAGTTTGCTCTGGACATGACTGCTGTACTCAGATGGATTAATTTTGAGCAATGGGAGGAATCCCTTGAGGTTCTGCCAAGTTTTTAATATTGTAGTAGTCAATAGTTTGAAGGTTTCATCTTACTATTTAATGAATGAGTACAAGTTTAAGTGGTATCGAGTGGTTGCTCTATTTTTAGAGTGACTTAATGTTTTCCTCGGTATCACATAATGGTGTCCAAGGAAACAACTCCATAAAATAATGTATAAATGTACAGTATTTTATACGGTGCTCCTCATGCAGCTCCCTGAGAGTACAGTCACAGCAAGCGTATAGCTGCTTTGGGTTATTTAAATATTTCTTCTATGGGAGCTATCACCTGCAATCAACTAATTTTACTGAGCGAGTCTGACAGCCTTAAAGCAGTGTAATCAAATATTGTACAGTGCCGCATACCAGCTCTAAAATTCCAGAAATTCACCTGCTTACATTCTACGATTTCTGAAGAAATAAAGGGCTCTTGACAACAGCTTTTCAGGAAAGCAGTTTGTACAAAATATTTTGTATTGCAAGTCCAAAAAAAACCCAACCTTTATTGCCAATAGACATGTAAAAATTGAGTAATCATGAATAGAGCATACATTCAGATTAGTTAAATGAATGTGTAGTAGGTGATGCCAAAATATGATTAAGCTATACGACAGTAGCATTTGAGACAGTCGATATAAATAATTTTAAAAGGTTATTGTGATGCATCGCAAGCTTCAGGAACGCAGGGCAGTTTAGGGAATGAATATTTAATTTCACATATGTAGAGTTCTGACGCTTGCCCATTCTCTATCAAAATGGAAAAGAAAAAACAAACAACTGACCTTGGGAGTTTTCTGGAGCAAGGGTGAGGTCGAGGTGAGTGGAAAAGAAACAGCGTAGAGTCCTGTCCTACAAAAACCGGTAGCTGATTCTCAGGGCATGTAGTGAGATTTTGTTATAGTTGAGCTGGTCCAAAATCAAGCTGCAGCTAGAAGTGGCAAGTGGGGTTCTGCCTGCACCCTTCTGTCAGCACCCGTGCTCTGCATGCCCTGTGATGATCTAGTTCAAAAACCTAAATCAAAATTGCACTGCTCTTGTGCTGCGGGAGGACCTTAAGCCCCTTTTTGGTAGCAGCAGTGAATTGTGGCAGGCTTGCTGTCGTGTAGAAGTTCATCCTTACTTAGAACATGGAGTATGCCTGGGTTCAGTCCCTATCATATACCCAAATCAGAGATCGTAAATGTCTCTGATATCTGTCTTATTTTGATAAGGAAAAAAACTCCTCTTGTGTACTTTATTTGTATGAAATTAAAATAAATATTTATGTATTTGTATGGTTTCCATGTCCAGAATGGACAGTGGTTAGTAAATAATACATTTTCTTGCAGACTTATTCAGCTCTATCAGAGGTGCTTGATTTAAGGGAAAATGTCACCATGTATGGCAGGTGATTTTGATTCTTTATTAAAGCTAGCTGAAGCAAATATCATTCCAAAATTCAGGCAGTGAAATCTGAAAGCCAGCTCGGTCTTTTTGTCACATAATAGAGATGCTCATGGGACATAAAAAAAGAAAAAGAGGTACTTGAATATGTGGTATTATATATTCATAAAATGTGTTTTAAAATGCATTTACATTCCTAATGAAAACACTTGCTTTCTTTAATCCACCAGCTGACTGACGTGTGACAGTATGTCAGTTGCTGAGGCCTTGCATAGAAGTGCCAGGCAATTCTGCAGGCTCTCTGGAGCTCAGATTAGGTAAATCCAGTTAAGTAAATCCAGCACAGGAAAGAAAGCGGTAGTGTGGCTCTTCAAGATAGATGGACAAGGAAAAGAAACATTGGGGATTTATTGAAAAATCGCTTAACTTGGGAGTGATTTCAGGTCAGGGTTTGTGATTAATTTAAATTGCAGTTAAAGGGAAAAGAGGAGACATCTTTATAACCTCATAAAATAGTTGGTTTTAACTAATTCCTCAGACAAGCTTCTTGATTATATGCACTATTGTTCTACTTGACTCTGGCAGTTCTCATAATTCTGAAATAAAAAAATCAGTTCCACTTACGTTCAACTGTAAATTTCTGTCACTTCACAATTGAAAGATTTCAGCAGCTCATTTGAGTTATTTTCTGTTCTTGTATGTTTGTTAGCATAGGTGTTGGCATTATTTCAAACTTAGCAAAGTAGTGGTACCTTACTGGGTACTATGTTTTCCTAAAATATATGTGTGTATTCTGAAACAGATGAGCAACATGGTCTCGCAACTCTTACAACATTGGTAAGCCAGGCTGGTTGTATTTTAAACGGTATTTTCTTTGAATAGTGCTGTTGTAGTTATTTTGCATTGTGCCAATAATAACGGAAGTTGGAATGATAGGATGCAAGAAATACGAGAAAATGATCCAAATGAAATAAACCGGCAGCTCAGCGTTCGCCAGACTTGAAAATCGAGTAGTACAACAGTGCACAGTCAACGTGCATTGCCCAATTTAAAAACCTGCTGAAGATGCACTTAAGCAAGATAACATGGATGTGGCATTAAAAAAACCAGTGCGTGTACATATGTGTGTGTGTTTGTGTGTATGTATATTTAGATATATAATTAAAAAAAAGCAGGAAACATATTTCAGGGAGTGTTCAGGGGCACTGAAACCCGTGCGTTCATCCTGTACACCAGTATAATATTTATAAATATTCTCATTCAGAATGTTTGAGTTAACTTCTTTCACATTCAGAGACTAGATTAGCGTGATAGCTTAGGTTGCATAAGAAATCGTAAGAATTGAAATGACATTCCTTGAAAGATGAGTCAAAGATGAAGTGATTTTGTAGCCAAAATAAGAGAATATAGTAACAACTGACCAAATACAATTAAAAAAGAACCACTGAGAAGTCTCTCTCAGCTCACTGTCCATATTTGTAAGTTTTATCAGTTAGGAATTACAGATTATAGAGCAGGGTGAGGAAAGAGAGCTAGAGATAAATAATTAATAAGGTCCTTGCTGGAATGTTGTGCCAGCATGAGCCAAGACGAGCGAACTGCCCAGGTGCTGCAGAAGTCTTGTGCCGTAAGGACAGCTGGGGTTCTGCCTGTCTGTTCTCCAGTCTCTTGAGGATGACATTTGAGGGCAAGTCTAAGATTAGAGCCCAAAATATAACACTGTTTCCCCAGAGTACTGTACTGGTTTCTAGTTCAGAGACTTCCTGAATTAAGCAAGTCTCTGTGCAGTTAGTAACCCTGAGCAGATTTCGTGTTCAATCTCCCCTTGAGTCTCGTAAGCTTCTGGTAGTCGTAATATCCTGTGGTGAGGAGTTTCCACAGACTGCATGGTGTGAAGAACCCCTTCCGTGTGCCGTATGCAGGCTGCCATGGCTGGCTTTCTCGGTGACCCTCACTCTTGTGCTGGAGGAGGTGGTGGATGCAGCTGGTTCCCAGGTGCCCTCTTCTGCCCTCCTACAGGTCTGTGGGTTGTATCATACTTCTGTGGTTCTAATCTGTTTGAGAGAGGACGACCAGAACTGTGTATGATACTCGGAATGCAGTAGATCCATACACTTGCATAGCGGCATAGTGATTTTCTGGTGGTTTTCTACTCCCTCCTTAATTTCTATCATTTATTTTGGCTGTGTCTGAATATTAAACCAACAGCACCATGAAAATACCTACTGTGCTACTGGAAACACCTCCATCATATCAGTTAAGCCTTTGAGTGGTTACTGAGTTATATTTACCAAGTACAGTGACACTAACATAAGGAATGTTTGTGAGTTTTATATAGGGAAACGTTTTTTTTAAAGACAAACCAAACCTATAATCACAGATAAAATTGTAAGAAGCAGTTTATAGATGTGTGTAGTAAAGGCATTTAAATTTTACAGTTTTGACTCATCTTATTCAAGACCAAGCAGTTGTACTAAATTCACATCTTAAAAGCTGCAGTGTTACCCTTTAAACGTAGTGATTCAACGTATTCCTAATTCTGAAAAAATGGAAGTCTTAAGTGAATTCAATGAAATTGTAGCTTCAGAAGAAGTACTTGGGGATCTTTGGACAGAGGGAGTTAAATACTTTTTCAAAAGTGCTTTCTTTAAATCTTGTATCTCATAAATGCACAAAAATAATAAAACAGTCTTGTAAATTCATTTCCAGGAAGAGTTTGCTTGATCATTTTCAACATTTGTTCCAGCTCTTAGCCGTTATTGTCACGTTTGCAGGGAGGAGGCAGCACACAACACAGAATTCCTGTGAATGTTCCTTTAAAAGTTTCTAGCATACGACAATGCAAACTTAACTGTATGTAACAACAATACTTTCCATAAGTCAATATGTTATACCATCATAAAATGCCACATGATCCCTCCTTTTTGTAAATTAATATATACTAGGATTTTAAAAAACATTTGTAAGCAGCTGCTATTAATACTTCTCTTAGTCAGAAGTATACTAGTAATCTGAGAGTTTTTGTAACCTTCATTTCGTTTTCTGTCGGTAGTTACGCCTGTCCTACTACATGACCTATATTATTGTTGCTAAATTTTATAATGGGCTCCATAATTTAGAACAGTGCTTACAACAGTGCAGGAAGGTAATAGTTGCCTATGATAGCAAAAGTTATTTCTGTATAGTTAGATCTTTACTATGTCAACCATTTGTCTTTCATTTTTCTATAAATTTGCTGTTTGCTTATTAATGTGATCTGTGTTTACCCTGATATTTGTGCTGAACTTTTCATATGTTAGGATATTTTAGGAGGTTTTTTTTTAAACTGTAAAACGTGCAAATGTACCAGTGTCATGAGGAAAACAAATTCTTTTAAACTATCATCTGTGTTCATCACACTGTCATGTTAGTTATGAACATAAAACTCAATCTCTGCTTTGTCATTCAGTGTATTCATAAACTCCGGCCTTCTTTACACGCTACACGGTTCATGGGGATAGATTAGTTTTAGCATGAGTAGACAAAAGCCCTACCATACATATACATACATATAGCTGTGAATGCAGCTGTAGTCCACATGTGTGCATACATTCCCGTGTGGTTAACGGTACGGGAATCCTCAGCGACTGCGAATGTATAGGGGTGGGGGTGGGTGGCCGGGACGGCTGAGACGTGTCCTGTCACACTCGCAGGCAGAGTTTTGCTTCCAGCCGTATGGCCCTGCCCGCTCCCGTGCTGCCTTCGCTGCTTCTCCGACCTTTGTTGAGATGTATCCTGGCATCTTCAGTTTCTCATTAGGATGAGGAAAGTAATGTTTACTTTGATGCAGAGTTTGTATTTCTGTGGCTGAGAGACTAATCTTACCATGGGAGATGCAGTTTCAGCTACCCAGCATCAGTCTGTCTCAGCACTTTGCTCAGGGTTTAAGTTACCCTCCAAAGTGTAAGGCTGTTGACACCAGTGGCAGAGCTAAAAAGTATTTGAGTGCTTTTTAGCAGTATATTTCCATATTAACAACAAAAATAGAATCTGAGAATTTTCTTCCTAGGTTTATTATTAGGGCTTTAAACCAAAACAAAAAACTGAGGGACTTTTGCTTTGCGTGGTGTAGCAGGGCTTGGCCAAAGGGAGGAGAGTTTTATTTCCCAGAGTTTCCCAGGAAAAAAAATCTCTTTGAGTTGGCTCTCTTTTCTCATAAAAATTTAGTTTTAGAAGCAATTAAAATGAAGCAGAATTACGTGCTTTATATATATATGTATTATTTATTGCTTATATAAGGAATACAAATGAAGTAGTAGCTTTAAAATTATGCAAACTGGCCACTAAGACGCACCGAGCATCGTAGTTACAACCGGTGATGACTGTCTCAACAGAACAAACTATGTACTCATCAGGTATTTGGCTTTTCAGTGTTAACCGTTCATTTGTTCAGCACTGTGTGTAAACTCAGTGTGATGGTTTATCATTCTGCGGTTCTAGAAACTAGATCAAATCAAAGATTAATAAGAAATTCGGAAAGCAGAAAGCAGATTTTAATATATAAAAAGCAAAAGCAGTAGTTGTGCGGTATGTGAACCTGTTTCCTGTCATGTGGAAGTGGTAATAGATTCTATTCAAAAACTGATGAGGAATTTGCTGCCTGCTGCCCTAGGATAAATCTGCTGTTGAAGGCACATAGCAAGGAGGCTGATACCACTCTTAAATCAAAAGGGATGATGCAGTGTATTAGAAACAGACATAAGGATCTGGGACAGAGATGTGCAGAATTTTGAAGGTGAAGACACTGATTGTACTTACGAACATACACATGGACGTATGGTGAATTTTTCCTCATGTTCACCCATATCGAAGCTGTGTTTATGAAGGATGCTAACTGAAAGATGCAGGCAGGTTTGTAACAGTGCTGACGTGTCCTTTCACGTTCTGTTTTCTGCCTGAAGCGTTGGGGTTTTTTTGGCTTCTATTTTTTTCTTGCAGCAGCCGAGTTAAAGCGTTTTTTTTGTCTTACTACATTAGTCATGTTTATGTGCAAAAATTCCTTGCATAATTATTTTTTTCAAGTCACTGGCCTGTCCTTGGGTAGTTCTGTCTGTGTACTTCTGTGTCTTTGCTTCAGACCAATCATAGTAATATGTCCGAAAGGTTTTTGTACATGTGGAGAGGGAGGGGGTTCCCTTCAGGATCCTGTTTTCCTTAGGTTATTAGGTACTTGTTGCTGTTGTTTTCCTTCACCATTGAAATTTCGCTTTCCATAAAATAAGTTCTCCTAGCTGTATTACTCTTCTTACCTTATTTTGGAAGGGAAAGCAAGATTTTGGGGGTCCCTGCATGTGAGAATGTAAGTCGGGGTGCTGAAGTAGCATCCCAGACTGCTCCCTGTCCCCGTGGGCGTGCGTGAAGCTCTGAGCAGATCCCGGCTGCGTTACGCCCCGGGAGCAGCGGCTCCAGAAACGCCTCGGGAGCTGCCACTCGCTTCACTAGCGCTCACACTGCAGTTGCTCAGTGCATGGCTGCTGCCTTTTCCGTCTTCCAAATAATACCAAACAACGTGTATCTGTAATGGTAATAAGAATCAAATGATGGAAAAATAAAATTACGTGAATCTAAGGTGTTCCTTGGGCGTGTCTTCTGGTCTTTTTCCTCGTACGGGGACAGCGCTTACATGTAGCTGCCGGGTGACTCTGGCCTCTGGTTACTTTTTCTGTAGTGAGAGTATTTCTTCTTTAATTTCTTGTATGAATGACTTCATCAGTGGTTCTGAGACGTTCCGTTTTGTGACAGTACGAGCTGACATCTATTCTGCTTCTTGTTGGGGTAAAAAAAATCCTGTGGTTTTGGAGTTAGACTGCTTCTAGTACCATGGCAATCCTTGAGTGCTAGTCCATGTGTGCAGCGTCAGGTTGCTGAAAGAGCGCTAACACTCAATTTCTGCGCACATTTGTATGTAAGATTTTAAAATCTCTAATGTTTCATCTTTTTTAGAAAGTGTTTATCAGTAATAATTTTTTTTAAAAAAAATCTTACAGTCTTGGTTTTAAGTCTAAGTACAGTGAACTGTTTGAGACACAATCCAATAGAAAGCCAGAATAACTCACTGAATACTTAATTATTCTGACATCCTTTAAGTTAATAACCTTTAATTATGGCGTGACAGCTCCAGTGGGTATAGACAGGTATGTTTCCTTGGAAGGGCTTCCAGTAGTGAGGCCTTGCTATTAGTGACCCTCAAGAATTTTGAGAGGGAGAATATTTCCAAAGGCTTGCAGTTGAATTTGCTCATCATGTTAGTTGATCTAACAGCTGGTCTGTTTAAATTATAGTAATGATGAAACATTGTACGATAAGACAAATCATTAATTCAGAAGAAAATAATTATACTCATATTAAAAGCTGTGTTCTGGGTTTATTTACATTTTTAGAGTGTATATTCAGGTCATTTACTGATCCAGCAGCAGAGTGACAGAATTTGATAAAAGGAAATTTGGGTAATAGTTAATAAGATGTTTTGTATTAATTTGTTAATAGAGAAATGGCAGTAGTGTGATGGTCTACTGTTAGTTATGAAAGAGAATCTTACCAGAGTGGTGATTTCCTGTCTAGTAACTGTTTGTTTTTTTTTTCTTTTTTCTCCCCCCCCCTCCCCCTTCCTGGCATGTTCCTGACACTCCTGCTTGCTTGTGGGAATGAATATTTTGATCCTTGTGAATTGTAGAGCCTATTGTGAAGAATGGCAGGCCTCCAACGTCTCACAGCATGCACTCATTTCTCCACCAATACACAGGATCTTTCAAGAAGCCCCCTTTACGGAGACCACATAGCGTCATAGGGGGCAGCCTCGGCTCTTTCATGGCAATGCCCAGAAATGGGAGCAGATTAGGTAATTTACTACATTGTTTGTTTAAGTTCATTTTTCTATGAAGAATAATGTCTGTATTGATTCTTAGCAAGAGAGACGGTTATTCTAATGCTTTGATAAATTTCTGGGAATGCGGTAATCTTTTTGGGGAGTTGTTAGAGAAACTTGTTTTTAAGGTACTGAATGTTTCTTAAGATTTTCAGGAAGAAAGCAATTACAAGAACACGCAGTCAGCCATGAATTTTTGACAAGTTCCAAAATTATAAAAGTTACGAAATATTTTCTTAATACTTTGCAGGAAACCCGTGTGTCTGTCTCGATTAAGCAGTGGCGAGAACTACAAAAAATTGAATATGATAAAAACAGAGAAAAGTCATCTTATATGTGGAATTTAAAAAGAACTGGTATATTACTTAGACTTTTCATTATTATAAGAAAAAAAACTTTGCTTTTTTCAGTGATAAATTAAGGCCACACAACTATAATTATCTTTTTGCTGTGGTCCCGAGCTATATTTGTGATTCTGTGGGGCAAATAAGTTACAAAATTCTTTTCTCCTTCAAGTAATTTGTCATGTTGCTCCCTCCAGTCACCATTAATGTTTTACCCTGCTTTTATGTTATTTTAAATTATGCTTAATTAATTGATACTAGAAAATGAGAGCAAGTCACAGTTTAATTAGAATTTTGTGAATTTTTCAGTCTTCTGCCCTCCTTTAGAAGTGTGTGATAAACTGATTTTCAAGATTAGGCTATGAGTCTTCAAGATAGTAGTCAAACCACTTATATCCTTCTCTGCTGTAATATCACTCATTATGTTCAAAACCTTGCTTTTTTACTGTTTGTGCTACCATTCAAACTGCAAAAAGAATTCTGTCCTCTTGAATGGACTTTTGCAGCTGTTATCATAGAACAAACCAGGTTTTAGTGTGCACAGTTTGACTAGTATATCAATTCCTGATTTCACTCAGGTCATATACACTTTATTTTTTTTTTCTTTTTTTGCCAAGCCAAGGTTTGCTTTAAGTTGCCAAGAATCTAACAGGAAGACGAAGTTTAAAAACAAACAAACAAAAAAACCCCAAACAATTGTGTATTTAAAGAAATCTCTGGTTAGGATTTAGGCTTTTATGGCTTATTTGTCAAATCAGATGTATATAAACTGTGTACAGGAACAGCAGTACTTCTGTACTCTTGTTCTTGTGTATTGCCTTTAAAAATATTCTACAGCATTTTTAAATGTAAATTTACCAATAGCTTATTCCTGTTCAAAATTTCACTGTGAACTTCAGCTTTGCAAAAGAAAAATTCATAAACAGTTTTTGGTTTCTTTTAATGACTTTTCACTTTTCTCAAAGCTTCGTTTTTCACCTGAAAAAATTGCTAATATATAAGTCTTGCAGAAGAATGCCATTAGTTTTATTTTTCTTAGATGATCAAGTGTTTAAATAGCACTCACAATTTTAATGTGTTAGTCTTGTAGCAAGTGTTATAATATCTTTTAAATAGCTACAGATTCCTGTAGAGTTTGTAATTTTGTTCAAGTAGTATGGAATAGATTTACTGAGTGTATGTATGTGTATGTTAAACACCTCTTTTTGCTTTGGATGCAATGGTGCCATTAATGATGCTTTTTTTTTTTCACTCATCTCATGCAAATTTAAGCTACTTGTACTTGTTACCTAGTGATAGATGACACAAGTACAAGCCTATACAAGCATAATTACTAATGCTCTTTCTGCTCCTTCTTCACATCTTTCCTGCTTTTGTTCCTGCCATATGAGAATGGTTATTACTCAGCAGGATGCTGAGGTTTTCTCCATTGGGATAATGACATCAGAAATGAAACGGTCAAATATGCTATATTACATCAGACTTTTTATTTTCTTGGCTTTCTTCATTCATCCTCTTTTCTTTCTACTTTTCCCTCTATTCCAATGGTGGAAAAATGCTATCGGAGAGATATCCTTGAAATACCACACAATGATGGCAGTTAAAGGATGGTTATTTGGTTAAGAAACAGATTAAAATGAGACCTGCCACAGGTGCTGCTTGCTTTTGAATGAGTTTATCAATATAAAAATTAGTTGAGGAGCCCAGGAGGGTTTTGGAGTTTTGTTTGCTTTCTGAGCACGGAACATGTGTTCCTGCTGTTGTGGTAATGTGTAAAATCCCAAAATATTTTTAAAAGAATTTGTACTTGGAAACATCTCTGTTAGCTTTGGGTTTTGTAAAATGTTTTGTAAAGACAAAAATTCTGAACTGATCTCTAAAAAGTGTGCCTTTGTTGAAAATTTTGTAGTAATTTTTAATTTAGTATTCAGTTGTCATGATGATTTTGAATAGCATAGGTGATTCTCAGGCCAAATTGTGAATCAGCTATGCCACTGATGCAAATGAAGGTCTAGCTGAGGGTTTTTTAGCTCACATAGATCTGTACAGCTTCTGAAGTCTTGCACCTCCAGAAACGTGTAACTGCTGCAGTCCCATGATGGAGCCAAAGGTAATAAACCCTTTTTGGACCTGACCTGGCTGAATGCAGAGCCAACTTAGTTGTCCTGGTTCCATATTTATACTGCTGGGAACACTGGAGAGGTGCTTGGAATGTGCAAAGCCAACTGCAGCTGACCCTCCTGGTGCACCTCAGTAGCAGCCAGGGGAGAGTTTATCCCTGCTTTCGCCAGTTGTGTTGATATAGTTACGGAGAAGTTTTGGTTCTTTGTCATAAATATTGGAATTGAAAGGAATGATGGTTCCGTACAGCTTTCATAGTTTGGTAGTCTGAACAGGAAAGGCAGTTTTTTCACTATGGCCTTCCTGAGTTTGAGTTGTTACTGGTGAAACTAATCAGAAAATGTAGCCACTTCATAGAAAAGTAAGCTTTGGAAAAGTGCACCTTGGAAGGAATCCAGTATGCCAGTCACGTGATTATTTTAGTAATCGTTTGACATAAGATGGAAAGATCACGCAGTCTGACTCACTACTGACTAATTAGTGCATGTTACTTTAGCTCACTTGGAGGAGTTCTCATCTGCTGCGCTATAGGTTCCCTGTATGTATTTCTTCTGTGGCGCATTCCTCACAGCTGAAATGAGGACAGCCTTCTAAAAGTACTGCCATAGTTTTCCTGTTACACTGGAGTCATCTACAGCTTTTCATTACATGGCCATACTGGATATTTCATTAGATACGTAGAGTACATTAAAATAAACATCTGGGTAAGAGAACAGCTTGGGTGTTCGGTGAAAGCCATTCACTAAATTATTGAACTATGAAAATCTCTGAGACAGTGCAGGCTGGCTTTGGTGCAGGTGAACTTGCCTATAGAAAAGCTTAGTGAAATTAAGGAAATATTTTCATGATTTTCATCATTGCTTATTCAAATATTATCATCATGCACCTGTGTAAAATGATTAAAATTACTGAGTTAATGCCTTATTCTTGGGTTTATGCTATTAAAATAATGAACATAAGGCTCTACTAATGCCTTTTTAACTGAATAAAATGACACATTTATTTTAGATGATAGCACAGTCAAGATATTTTTAAAAAGCTTAAAAGTTATCCCTATTTAGAATATGGTTAAAACATCTGCAAACCCTCCTAGATAGGAACAGTTGGGCATTTAGCCCATCAGCAATTCAGGCATGTGCTTAATCATAGATTTTTGGATGCTACAGCCGGTATTCTGCTTAAACCCTTTTGGTTATGGGTACGTAGGTTATCCAAACTTAGCAGAATTAATCATATCACAACAGTATTCAAAATAGACTGACCATCATCTTATTTAAGACTGAAATGCTACATTTTTAGACTTGTGGTACAGACCCGCTTTGTCTTCACATTCTTGATTTATAAAGAGCAGAATCTCCTTGCAGCTATGTTATCTGACCCAAATGTATAGGTTTGTGGTTCTAGTTTTTGAAGTAGTCCTTAGTTCTGCATTACTGCATAGGTGGTCATCTTAGTAGAAGAATTATCTTTGTCAGCTGGGATGCTCTTCGTAGTTCTGAGCGTTGGATTTCGAAGGGTCATTTTTTTATAGTAATTTAGTAATACATACGCTTTTATGAATGGAACATTGTATTTTAAGGTTAAAAGTATGACAGTATCAGTCACATGATTACTTTAATAAGTGTCAGTCTTTTTTAGAAAGAAATTATGTAATTGCTCCATGGCTTAAAACACAGTACTTCTTTAATTTTGTCAGTCTTATTTTGTGAGGTTTCCTGGATAACTGTCTCTTGTCTACCTTCTCTAAAGAAAATAGACTTTGGGGCCCAATCAATGGGCTTGTACTAACATGAGAATAAGTAGATTGCGGAACAGTTGTCAGTAGCTGTTACACTTAATTTTACAAACAGAATCTTGAAAGCTGTAATAGCTAAAATGGATTACATGACCTCTCAGAAAAGTATTTTAAAAGAGAATCTTTATTAAAGAACTGATACGATGAATGTGCTGTTTACCAGATACAACAATGCTAGCACAACAGCTTTGCTGCAAATAGTGTTTTCAATAATGCTTTCACATGACTAAAAAGAATTTCTTACAGTTTCTTAGAGATTTTTAAAAAGACAGCTATCAAGTCACTACAGAGAATAAGAGATTTTAGACACTTGGCAAAAAAGAGTCACATTTTGTCTGTGTAGCTTAAGGTTAAGGCTGATCCTTAGGGACCGCTTTCTGAAAATCCTCTCCTCTGGTTCAAACGATGCCTTTAGAAGGACTGACTATTTACCTTGTTTGAAAGCAGAAGATTACTTCTTACTCTGCAAGGAGTGCAACTTACTTTTTTCTCGTTCAGTCCAAATCTGAGCGTGATTTGCAGGGAAAATTCTGATGCAATGTGGATTTTCAATTGAAATCCAATGTAGATCCGCATTGCTACTGGAAAATTTGCTTTGTGCATGAGATGCATGCTGAGTTTGTGTGTTTAATTACACTACTTTGAGTTAAAATACATGGTGCCAATAACTTACGAGTTAATCTTTTTATATCCATTCTGTTTTCTGTAAAAGGAAATTCTTTGTGCTGAGGAATAATTTGATCCTTTGAAGTCTACATGACTCTATGTTAGCCAAACTAGACAAACATGTTAGAAGATGTGCTGATAACCAAACATTGGCCTAAAGGCTTTTTTTTCTAGAAAATCCAGCTTTCTTGCTTGTTGATAGTGATTAAACTTGCATTTTTTCTTTCGGTTTTTTTTTATTGCTGTAATGCTGCGCAAATGTTAAATATTTTCAGACATGTTGGTGGTAAGGCTGAATTGAGGTCTGTGTGTTTTGCTAATACTTTTTTAGGAGCAGAGTTCTGAGACTTTTAGTTGTTCCTCAGGTTCTCTTTTACCCTGTACAAGATAATGGTTAATACCAAGGATCAGGAGAGGGCAGGTAAACTGGTGTCTTTTGAAGCACCTACTTTGTATGTGTAAGTATTTCATCTCTATAGTAATTTGGAGTTCAAATATTTCAGAGGTGATGATGGAGCATTACTCATAGTGAATTGCTTGTATCACCGATTTCCCATTGCGTGTCCTTTTGCAAGTCATTTGGCTCTTTATGCTATTAGTGACACCACCTTGATCTTCTCTTCATTCATTACAGTGTTTGTCTTCCAAAGTCTGGATGATCCTGTGGTGCTTAAAAGTAATGTATATGTATATACATAATATACATAAACTCTTCTGTGTGGAAGAATCTACAGGATTGTGTTAAACGTACCAATTTCAGTTGACATGAAGATCCTGCAACATCATATAACTCAGGCAGTCTGTTACCTAAATTCCTCCATAAGGTCACAGATTTCACTTAATTGCTCCTATCTATCAGGTCCTCTGCTGAATCCACTTGTTCATTGTAGGCCTCTATTTAGGCGTTCAGAATACATCCCCTTCCTCCATACATGCACACCAGTGGGTTTTAGATCTGAAGTTCCCATATTTGGCATTTCTGAAAATAATACCTATACCTTTTCAGGTTTTTTAAGCTTTTTGAAGATACATTTAGGTTGCTAACATCAGGTAGTTTGATTTGAAAATGTTAAATGTTCTTAGTAATGTTTTATATCCAAGAGCAGTTAAAAGAGAAGAGGTAGTGAGGGCGTTCAGGAACTGAAGCTGTGAGGGGAAGGTGGCTTATAGAAATTAAAACTGGGATTGAACTGTCTATCTTTTGTTTTGGAAAATTGAGTTCTGCTGCAAACCAAATCAGAAAAATAATGATCAAGTTTGTGTAGAAGTCCTGTAAAGTAATCTTGTTTGCTTTGTGATTCCTGAGCCATAAAAAGTACATCAAGACTACCATGACTGTGATGAGTCTTTGGCTCTGCCACATAACCCAGTGCACAGTAATAATACAGTTGTATTCCATCTGTACAAGAGAGATGTTTGGTGGAATGCTGATTAACTGTTTTCAATTCTTTGGATTATTTTTAAGATATTGTTCATGAAAATCTGAAAATGGGGTCAGATGGTGAAAGTGACCAAGCTTCTGGAACGTCATCTGATGAAGTTCAGTCTCCCACAGGTGTTTGTCTCAGAAACCGGATACACAGACGAATCTCAATGGAGGTAATTTACTTTCATGTAAGGATCATTTAAATTGACAAGAGAGTTGGAGGTCGCTTTAATTGTTTGTTATAACCGGTCGTCTTTCAATTAACTGTAACCGTTCTGACATATATTTCATGGAGAGAGCATTATTTTAATATTACTTAAATGTCTGTCTCCGTTTGTCACACAGAAATCAGATGGTTATTTTGCATTGTTTCTGAGCTGTTAATTTTGAAAATCTAAATATGTTTTGAAACTTCGCTTTTTAGGAAGAATTTGTTAAACGTAGCGTTTGATTATCTTTCTGTCACATTCTGTGCAATTCACTGACTATATTCAAGAACATACATTGTGTAGATGTTTTTTACTTAAGACTGTTTTCTAATCTTTGTAAAACTAATGCTACAGCAGCGATGGTCCTGACTGCTTCAGCCTTTCCTTCTCTTCCTGTTTTTTAATGAACGGAACTTTACAGGATGGTAAACAAAAGGAGGAAAAGTACCGTATGAATAACTGTGCACATTATTTCCTTTATTTATGAGTCTCATTATGGATACTAGCCACCCTTGTGCTTGTGTTGTTGTCATTTCCCTTGGCAAAGAAAAACAGAACACTTGCCCATTTCTTGAGTGTACAAAAGTTACGGTTATAATGATGCCTTTGTTACAGAAGCATGTAAAATTTTGTAGTTGCTGCTCTATAGCATACATATCAATATATGTATTTCGTAAGATTTTAAAGCTTCGTTCAAAGCCTGATATCAAATGCAGGATTGGAGAAGCAGATCTGGGTAAGTTACAGTAGGGTGTACGTGCCAAAAATTTTTTATTAGTGAGGCGTTCCGTTATGCTTGGAATTCCAAGACTCCAAGCATGTAATGCTGATGTGATTCCAGGAACTTGTGAATTAGCTATATTTAATTATATAATTTCTTGCACCTGGGAGGTTTTGTCTTCAGATTCCTAAATGTGTATGTTAATCCCAGGTTTGATCTGAAGACTGTTAAACTATTCACTTGGGAGAACTAAGGTGGGTCTACTGATTTATGCAGGATGCTTAAATTAAGAAAAAAAAGTCACTGTGAAAACTTGCACATCAGAATGTATGCTGGAGAAACTAATAATCAAGGAAATTATTTAAAAGGATTATTTACTTTTTGTTCATTGTCTGTTTCCTCTGCATTTTGAAATGCGCATTTAGAACAGGAAAGAAATAAGGAAATTAATGATACATAAGGAAATTAATAAACTGAAATGGAAACGTGTCATCTTCCAGAAAGGGGTAAGAACCGTTAAAGGATTCTCTTTTAGATTAGTATTCAAGAAACTCTAAAAGAAATTACAAAAGAGCTCAGGAATAGTTATTAAAGTTCAGGAAATTTCTGTGTAATTTTTCAGAAGGTGTCAAATAAAAGCACCTTTTCATTGGCCTCTTTAATTGTGAAACAATTCTAGTATTACTGTTGAAGAGGCTTTGGGAAGCTTTTATATAGGTTTTGTTTATCCAATGCTAATTTTCTCATTTTTCTCCAAATTCCAAATGCTTGTTTTTTGATTGTTGAAATTAACATTATTTCTTCATTGACTCACTCAGTCAACGAAAGCACTAGTTTCTTGGCAGCTATTCATACACATTCTGTGAGAATTGTAACGTTTCCCCCAAATCGCTTCAGTATTGATACGGCGACTTTTCCAGTAACGTTTCAAGCTAATGTCTGCGAAGAATCTCACTTCTGAATCTTAAGAATGCTGTCATTGAGAGACATTTGATTGACTTGATTTTACTTCTTAGAAGTGCTTTGTAGCAAAGTAGGTGGGGGTTTTACCTGTTTGTGCATTCCAGAGGAAAAAAGCTACAATCTTTGTAGCTTTTGTTAAAATACCTTTCTAATCATAATCTTTTCAGTCAACTTTCTCGTTTCCTAAGTGAAAAGGCCTTAAGTGATTACATCATTTGCCTGTCTTTCCCTCCTCCTATTTTTCCCGTGGGTCATTTTCTGTCACTTTTGACAGGTGGATAGAAATCTCAGATGCTAATTTTCTCTTAATTTCTGTGAAAAAAGCTCTGCATCGGGAGAGATTGCTAATGCATCCACTGCTAGGAAAGATGCAACCTTTATTAAACACCACAGTATCCACGTAGGAGTCGAGTCTCAAGATGTACATCCGTAGAAACCCAGGTTTTACCATTCATGGAAGGGGATCCCTAGCTTCCTTGGCCTTTGAGGGAACCAAATAAAGGTTTGCTCTTGTACCAAGTCTTGCCTGCATGCCTTGGGTGGTTTGTGCCGTGGATCTGGCTGGTTCGTTAGTAGTAATTTGATTATACAAAAAGAAAGAAACAATCTTTGATGAGAAGTAAGTTTCTATTATTTCAGTTTTATTTTGCTGTTTTGTGGGCATCTGTTATCTCTAGACATCACTGGGTAGCCTGAGGCCATATTTCCTTTATAGTCACTTAGGACGAGTTACAGTTGTATGCTATACATACAGGTTGGAGTAAATTAGTATGTTTGTGATAGTATGTTTTTGCTCCAGTCTGCTTGAAGTCATGAGTCACACTTGAAATCCATTGTAGAATGTATTTGATTAAATATACAAAGTTGGATAAACTCAATAAAGCAATATTCCTCGTTCCTCCGCATTAAGATGAATGTACCTGTCACACTATGACTGTATCCTTTTTTGTGTTCAGGTTGGCCAGTATTCACTGTATTTGTAATATTTTTGTACATAGTTTCTTGGTTATATATGTTTGTTTCTCTCTGCTGAACTGGCAGAAGTCCTGATTTGTTTTGAAGGTAACTAATCAGGTAAAGCTGAAACCTTGGAGCAAGTCCTTTTTACTTCTAAGAACTTTGTGTATCAAATTTTTCATGTTCAGCTTGAATTTCCTCTAGAATTCTGAAAATTAGCAGCCCAGGGTTTTTTCAAATGCTTGCTAAAAACGTGTGTAGTGTAATCAAAGTGCTAACTACCAATATTGAGTATTAGTATTCCTGGGATGTTTTGTACATTAGAATACACATTTTGGTTCTTGGTGTCCATCCCCACTGCAGTGAATCACATAATAAAGCTGCTTTCTCTGTAATTGTTAAATAATTCAGAGCTACAAATAAAATTGTAACCCCGTCAAAGAGCAGACAGATTTTCTTGTCTGGTGTCTATGAAAGTTTCTGTTGGGAAAGAAAACTTGGATCTTTGTAAAATTTTCATATAGAGATATCCTGGAAGATAGAGAGTGCAAAATAGTCAGCAGAGATGCAACTAGAAAATGTGTTTGTTGTAGCGGAACCTCCGTGACGATAGCTGAAATTTCATAACCTTAAGTTGACCCAGTTTAGATAGGAAATCATCATACTGCAATGTAACCTAAATATGAAGCATTTTAGATATGACGTGGTGATACCGCAATGAGAAAGAATCCTGCTCCCCAATGAAAAATCTGCTGGGCGAAAACTTTCCATGGAGATACCAGCTTTCGATCTGTCACCCCCCGCAAATGGCATAAAATTTAGGCCAGCATGACTGTTGTAGGCAGGGAGATGATACGCGTTTGCTTCTGAATTTGACAACACGGCAGTGGTGAGACTGGATTTATTTTTTTAAAAATGATTATTCATTGTTATCGTGTGCTTAGAAAACAAAGAGAACATACCAGAATCTCATTGTTTTGCCTAGATAAAGTTTATTTTGCCTGTAATCCACACGCTCCAACTGGTCCATAAAGCAGTCGCTGGGGGGGGG
>JAVKLA010000062.1:13786045-13843801 GCA_034782735.1 Sagittarius serpentarius | reverse complement strand
CCCCCCCCATACCCCCCCCCCATTCCTTCCCCTCATTCAGGAACCATGCTGACAATAGGGGTGAGCATCTATTGTGTAAGGAATTTGACTTCAAACAGCTGTTAGATTTTAATTAAAATGTCTACTAATCTGATGCTAATATAAATGATTACTTAGTAAATCACTAAAACTGTTTATCAAAACAGATGTATGGAATCTTTTTTTTCAAGCACCAGAAGCAATACAGGCTAAGAATGAATACATGTGTATCTGTATTTTAAGTGTAGGTGCTTTCATCATGTAATCAGAAACACTTCTCCACATCATGGAGTTAGAGCTTAAAGCATTTTCACTTTGATTTGCTGGAAAAGAAGACACGGGCAGTAATGCATTAATATAAATTAATGTTTCAAGCCATAAGCGTTCACTGGGGGCCCTGTGCCCATGCACTGGATAGTGAATGCTTCATTAAGAATTGTGGTGGATAAAAAATAAGGAGATACAGTCTGTGCAAATTGAAACATCTGTTTTCCTTTCCCAGAAGTCCAAGGTCTGTGAGTTATCGTCGCATGTGAACTGGCAGAGGGCCATAACCCACTGTTCACCAGCCTGTTTCCCAGATATTTTATCCTGAGAAACAGTTCTTATCCGTCTGACTGTCACATTAGTGACAGGAGCGTGTTCCAGATCAGGCTGCTCCTACCACACTGCTATAGGGTGTAATTCTCTCCTGGGAGGATTAGCTTGAGGGTCAGTGCTTTTAGCTGAACAGACAAATAGAAAGGCTGTGAAGTGATCCTGTAGTCATGTGTGCGTTGTACTGGTCACCTTCTGAAAGAAAGAACGTAGACGAGAACTAAGTTTTTTGTGAGTTCCACCCCTTACCGAGGTGCGACTGGTTCGGGGGTCTTGACACAGCCTGAGTAACTTGATCTGCTGTTGGTCCAGCTGGGCAAATGTACCCCTTCTCCAAAGAAAAACACACTAAATTAATTGATGTTTCAGCTGACGTAGTGCTAAGATTTTCTGTTTGTAGGCTTCAGATTAGAATGTGGTTCGTAGGTCCCCATTCACCTGTGCGAATAAGGCACTCTTGGCTCTGGTCAGTTGTTCAGATTCTTGACCAGCAGACTGGATGGCAGCCCTGACCCAAGCCTTCGGTCAGGGGCAGTACAGGATTTTCTCCTGTCGTTAGTTTTGGAAGCAGGAGGCACTATACCAAAGACAGCCTGAGCATTCAGCCCTGCATCTCTTGCCACTTGAGAGGCTCCCTTGGATCCCCAGCAGGCATTACTACAGGGTGCCTTCTCTGAGCAAAGGTTCGTCCTTCCTCCCTTGTCCTGTGCTTGGCAGCCGCATAACTCTTTCTGCCTTGTTTACTGGGTTTTGTCCGATTTCCTTCTCTGCACCTCCTGAGAATGCGTAGCTTTTCTTCTGATCGTCTCTTCGTGAACCCAAGCATGTGGTCACCTGCTGGAAGATTTCAGTATTAGATAGAAAAAAACGGAAGCTGAATACAAACAAGACTTTTGATTTGCAGTGGTTGCTGTATTATCTCCATTCAGTCGTGCTTGGCAGCTGTCTCAACCTTTTGCCAGGTTATGCTAGAAAATATGCTATTATTTTTGTGAAATCCTGCTTTCAAGTTGACATGAAGTTTGATGTTTTCAAAATCCCTCTTCTAAAAACACAAATGCATGTTCTAAATTACTAGTATGGTTTTGATGAAACTGATGGACCTCCTTTTGATCTATTTGAGTAACAGACTTTCATTTCTTCTACAGAAGAAAACTGACACTGCAACGTGAAAAGTAATTTCAGCTTGGATAACAGACAGACTTCCTTAACCTGCCTTTTCAAGATTTTCTAGGGGTGACTGTCTGTTAGCAGCAATTGATGCTTTTTTGCCCTTCTGTTAGGAACCTTTGTAATCCTGGTGCTAAAGTTCTTGTGTTCCACTTGCACATGCTGCTTCCCTTAGAAAAGTTACTGCACTAGGCAGTACTTGTTCTGTAAGGACGGAATATCTGCTTTTTAGGGTTTGCTTTTTCATAACTTGGGTTTTCCTTTTAACTTCCATTTAAGAGTAGTCTGCTATCGTATTGGATGTGTTCAGCCATCTAAAAAGCACGTCTCTAGTCATCACTGGAATGCAGCAGATGGGAAGTCAGTACTCGGGTGCAGTTTCATGCCCTGCGCTCCAGCCTTACTGTCCTGTCCAGGAAGGTCAGATTTCCAGTTTCCGTATTCAAAAAGTTGGTTTATTTTCAATTAGCCAGTTTCTTCATGGGACTTTCCCTTTTGTTACTTGCAGCTTTGTGTTGATATGAATGGTTTGTGTCAGTAATTAACATTACACAGAACTGTGTTAAGGGTTCAAGTTTGCATTTTGGCACAGATACATGTTCTGTTTTATTTCTCGTGGTATTTTTTCCGATTCCCTTCCCGTCCACCTCATTCTTCTTGTAAGCTGATAAACTTAGGCTACCTTTTTCTTTTGGGCAGTTTCTCCTACTGCTCTTACAGAAACCAGTATGTTTAAAAATCAGGAAGGTTTAGTAGTAAATGAGGCAGAGCTTGCTTTATTAGCATCTGTTAGTGCCCAGCACCTACCACTGAGTCAAACAGCCATCAGACCCTGGATTTCGGCACGGTTTATGTTGAGGCTAATGCCACAGAGTGGCATCTTGTTAAGTGATAATTTAGCTGGACAAAATCGGACACAATCTTTTTCTGTTTATTATTATTTTTCTTTATACACTCTAAATTCAGTTCCTTATGAGCTCTCTGAGATGCAGTAAGATAACAAAAAAACAAAAACAAAAAACACCCAAGAAGAATTTTGAAGTATTTCTCTCATAATTTCTCACAAATTTCCTGTGTAGTTACACACTTGATGAAAAGAAAGTAATATCTCACATTTGAGTTTCATTTCTCCTTTCTCAGATTTTTCAAAACTGGTTTTGTGTCACCTGTACTTGTTTTGGTTTGGTTTCATTGGTTCTGAATAAAAGCTCTTGGAATGCAGTTTCTGAATACTGTATTTGTGCTGAACAAGTTTCAGCCTTTCACCTTAAAACTGCTGGGACATAAGAAGTAAATAAAAAAAACTGCCTGTTGGGTTTTTTTGTTTGTTTGTTTGTTTGATGGGGGTTTTTTGGTTTTTGGGTTTTGGTTTTTTTGAAAAAAGAATGAAGGAGCAATTTTTATTCAGCTCGTCGGTAGTCTAAGCAACGTATCCATGAAATTAAGATTCTTGTTAAAAGTATTTTGAAGAAGAATTTGTTCAGAATTTGTATTTTTGATGACTTACATGAAAAAATCCTATTGACCTATAATTCTAATTTTGTGGGTTCAAAAATACTAATTATTACAAATATTACTGAAAAAATACTTAGAATATTTCTTTTTATAAGTTTTTCATTGTGGTAAAGTAAATAAAAGCAAAGCTATCTGCTTGCAGTTCTGGTATCTGTGCTTTTAAAAAAATCATTATGTATTTTTGTTTGAGTGGCCATAGCTACTGTAGATATTGGCAATAACTTTCTTGAACTACTGGCAGTAAAGTCCTTGATTTGTTGATTGATGATAGTATGTGCTGGGAAAATGTGACCCCTAGTCCCAAAATAGAGATTAAACCTTAGAATTCTTAATAATATCAATATTTCACTGATTATACTTGGCTTCTTGTCTTTTGCTAGCATTTCAACATCAAATCTGCCAAACTATGTTTGTTGAGAAGGGGGCAGAGAACATGCAGTATCTGTGGTCATTGGTATTTCTTCTGGGTCTGAAATAGCCTGTGGACTCAATCTCATGATAAAATCCCTGGAAATACTTTGTGTACTTGATCTGATTACCATATTGGAAAAAAACCTCTTGATTTAATTACTGAATGAATTCCATATTTTGGGTCATTTCTGTCCCAAATACAAAAAGCCACCTGATTCAGTGCTCAAAGTCGATGCGTTCTTAAATTGTGTTGCATTTTAATAGACTGGCTGAAAACCAGCATGGATTTATGGAGTGAGAGGCAGCAGTGATCCTTTGTAGATGGGTCTTAAGATTGTGTTTTCATTGTTACTTCCAACAGAAGAAAACGTTCTTTGACCCTTTCCTCAATTTAACAGAATAGTAATTGATTAATTGTGATTTTGTGTTTTCAGTAAAATAACAACTTCAACAACATTCAAGTATAAAGGAGAAATGTAGTGTTCAGGCGTAAACCATTCTGCAGAAGGCAGAAGATCACTTTCTGCATCACAATGAAATTGTAGTTACACCTGTCAGTTGAGTGGGGGAATGATGATGATTTATATACCTGTGAGGACAACTGGTATAGATATCTCATCCCAGCTGTTAAAACAGTCTTTTTGTTTACAGTAATCGAGACTTATTTATAAAGGTGTTAAAATAGCGTGCTGCAAGGATGCAATAGGTTTCTCTGGATGGATGTGTACGCTGGTGTTTTGATTCAAGACCTTGGTGGTCTACGTGGCTGCAGCTAAAGAACAAAATTCTCTGTAAATATATTCTCTGATTTGGGGTGGGGTTTTTTTTCTGTTTGCTTTTGCCTCTAGCAGTCTTGTATGTCATAATTCTGTAGGTGATCCAGTTGGCTTCAACTGTGCTAGCTCTGTCACTTGATAAAAAATGCACTAAAATTTGGTAAGGAAACCTTCAGAAGAAAACTCCACGTGGTATTTGAAATAAAATGGTACAGTAAGTACATATATATAAGGTGGTATATTAGAATGTTTAAATTCTCATTGGCATAAGCAAATGTTTTTCAATTAATTTGTGTATCATGGAGTAGCACATAATACACATTTAAAATATGCAAGGAAAGAATACTATAAAAAGTGGATTTTTTTTTTTTTTTTACAGTAAGCATGTCATGAAGTTATATGATGTAGCTTTTTAGATCTCATTAAGCATTCTCCAGTGAACAAAAGCACTATGACTTACTAGTGAATAGCTTGTGGTTGCAGCTGACGTGTCTCACTCGTGCTCGCTAAAACTGGTGAGAAGGCTAATTCAGACTGATGCTTACACAAGAGAGCAAAGTGTTCTCATTTCATCTATAGTGGATTGTTTGGGCTGTCAGACCTATGTCTGTAGACTTAGAAGAACAATTCTTTTTCTTTGTGAGGCTGTAACAATTTTATTGATGGAATTTAACAATATTAACTCTTAAAAGATAAGCTAAAATTCTGGGGAGAGGTGGAGGGCTTGTGGTCTGCTGCCATATAGTAAGTACGTACCTTAAGTAATGGTTGGTCAGGAAATGTAACTTGTCAATAAACTGAAGAACCAAAGCAGTAAGGTCTGGTATATAACGATGCAGCTTGGCAATATAGTTTGTGTTGTCCACTGACTACCGGCTCCTGACAGACCCAGCTTCCTTCTCCTCTTGGCTCCTAAACTTGTATCAGCAGATAATTACTCACTTTGTTTTGAAGGGGTAGTTTTCTGCCAGTTGACTTTCTTATGCCACATCACTGCGTCCTTACCTTAGAGCCTGATCTCCTCCAAAAAGCAATGGGAACATCTGGCCACAGGCAATGAAATGCCAGGTTTGGGGGTAGTCAGCTGGTAAATTAGCTAAATAAAACATTCAAGGAATAGTGAACCGAGGCTGATGCTGTCACCAGACTGAGATTGCTAGCATGGTTTTCCCTTCCAGTTTTTCTGACGAGTCATATGGTACTACAGGATTGCCCTTATTTTTGCCTCCTACTGCTTCACTGGCAGAAGCCCCAATCTTTCTTCTCTTGCTGCAGTTGTGAGTGCAGTAGCAGCCTGAAACAGCCGAGTAGTTGAAAGATCAATGGCATTTGTAGCCCAGTAGATTTGAGAAAGATTTATTGTTGCTATTGCAGCAAGAAAGAAACAGTCTGCAAATTGGCATATTTGTTAAAGGATGAAAATAAAAGTAGTCTCAGTTTTTCCGCTTTTTTGTAGCGTGGTGAGAATTGGACTCAGTAAGACCTCAACAAATCCTTCCCTGGGGCGTTTTCTGGTTATTTATTTTTTATTTTTGATTATCGTTACTCTGTTTTGTGAAAAATCTTGGTATTTAGTGTCTAAATGTGTGATATACATCAAAGACGTAATGACTCGAGTCATCAGAACACAGACTAAAAAGTGTGAATATTTCAAATTGCTGCTTCTTAGAGCAGTTTTAACATGTAGAGTTCGCACATTCCATATCCTGAGTTAAAATCATCTTTATTTCACTTCAGTGAGATTTATTGAAGTTTGTAGTGCATCTTGGCAAAAAATAAATGGTGAGTCAAAGAAAAACAGAAGTTGTTGATTTTAGTATCTGATAGAACTTGCAAAAAGTTAACAGTGTTGCTTTCACATATAAGAATAGGTTCATTCTGTGGAAAAATGTACTTTTTTGACAGGGTTTAAGAGAAATGAAAATTGATCTGTTGACCAGGACTGAGACTTTCTGAAAAGTGTCACGCTGTGGCATGTAAGAATATTATATGGGCCAAGTCAAGCAATTAGAAAGAGGAATAGCTGGTAAGTTTGTATTATGGAGAATAGGAAATGAGAAGAGGATAGGTAGCAAAGGAATGGAGTTGTTTAAGAGTCCGATGTGAAAAACAGAATGTGGTAACAAAATTGTAGTATTAAACTCTTGTGAATGGTTTACTGTGGGTGGCAAGTCAAGAAGCTGATATCTGCATCAGTATTTTGGGCCATCCAAAAGGGGACCAGAATTAAAGGGTCCCTTCCAACCCAAGCCATTCTATGATTGTAAAGAAATAAAAAATGTTGAGATTTTTGGTTTTTACTTCCAACTATGTGTGAGAAGCAGGAGGTGTTTTGTTCTTCTTTTTTTCTTTTTTCTTTTTTTTTTTTTTTTTTTGAAGGACATGTTTGTTTACTTACAATGTTAAATTACTCAGCTCACAGGACCTGTAGAATTGAAGTTGAAACACCTGCCTCCTTTCCTTGTGCCCAAGCGTAAGTAGTCAGTGGTAGATAGAACATCCACATCAAGTTACAGCAACGCAGTTGGATGCTAGGCAGATGAAAGAAAAGGCTCAACAAAGTGTGGCTCTTCTCAGAGCATTTGCTGTAGCTAACATTAGAAATAGATGGTAAAGATAAGCACTACGTGGGATAGTTTATCTCCACAGAAAACAGTGACATTAGTGTCACAAGTGCTTCCATGTTTGTCTGCCATCAAGCAGAGTAAGACAAAAGTGATTCTCATTTCAGGCAAATTATAAAAATAGTATGCATTTCTCTGCCAGTAATACCAGTAATAAAGCAAGACTGAGAATAAGCGTTGCACATAGGGATAGAAAATGTGGTTTTGAGTTGTAGAAAGAGGGGGGAAATGCCACAAGCATTCTGCTTACCCTAGCAAAGCAAATGGTGCCTGAATATGTTCTCCAGAATATATTCTGGAACTGGATCAAAAAAGAGCTCGTTAAGCAACATGCAGTTAACTGTAGGCATTTGAGCATTTTAACAGTACTGCGTTTACTGAACACTGATACATGTTGTTGCAAGTTGACCCTAAAGATAACCATAAAAGAATCAAACTAGAAAATGTTATGAATTAATAAAAGCTTTTTCATAAATTAGGCCTCATTTGGAAAAAAATCTTAGTGACATACAAGAAAATACTATCATTTTAATTTTCTAAAAGATAGTTTGTTTTACCTGAGGTACTTTGTTGTCCCTGAAAGCTAAGGTTTTGCATTCGAGTAATCCTTTGCTTGTTAAGAGTGACAAAGGAATGCATCCAGATTCCTGCTGTGTAGTTGAGGGTCTTGTACACCACTTAATACAGGTCATGTTTAAAAAAGGATACATGAGATAACATAGGGAGTTACTCTAATTTACTACCTTTAAAAAATGAAACAAAAATTTAAAAGATTCATAATAGGATGCAAAATTAATTAGTGTTAAAAAAAGGACATTTAACTCTGTAGTGTTGACAAGCTCAAAATCTTAAGTATCAAAAGTTAAAGAGCATAGGGAAAATTATCAGTCCTGCCATTAATTTTACATGCTTCCTTATTACTTCTTTAAACAGTGTTGTAGCAGGATCTTGTAACAGCCTGCTAATAATTTCCATTGTAAAAAGTTTCTTGGTTTGAGTCATTTTCCTTGGTTTAAGTTTGTTTTTCTTTTCTTTTTACTGAGAAATGCTAACGTGTCATTAGATGCAGTTGGTCATTGAAACCAGTGTGGACAAAGTCCTTTGTCCAGAATGTGTCTTTTTCATTGTTCCATGGAATTCCACAGAGGTTTAAGTGAATTAGAAATTCTTAAAAATCACTGTTTCCTACTGTTGCTTTGTACTCCAGCCTGGTGTCGTGCCAAAATAGCAGCAAGCCATGGGGCTCAGAAGAGCAGGCTTTGCTGCTGCTAAAGCAGCAGTAGCAAGATTGCAATGGGATGGCCGCACCAGCGGCGTGAGGGAGCGGAGCTGGCAATTGCGTCTAAGATGCAACTCCGGGCTTCGCGCGCCAAGGCCAGCCTCTCCATAAAGGCTGTTCAGCACCAGCGGGGAAATGGGTTGCTTCCCCTGGCCTCGACAGCCGACCCAAACTGGCCAAAGGGCTTATTCTGTACCATCTGACGTGGTGCTCAGCGATAAAAGCTGGGGGGAAAGTTGGAGAAAGAAGGGGGGCCGTTGGTGGCTATGGCGTTCGTCTTCCGCTTCCCCAGCCACCGCCGGGCGTGCTGAGGCCCAGCTTTCCAGGAAGCGGCTGGACACCCGCCTGCCGATGGGAAGCAGTGAATCAGTTCCTTTTTCCGCGCTGCTTGGGCACGCGGCGTTTGCTTTCCCTGTTAAGCTGTCATTACCTCCACCCACAAGTCTCCTCGCCATCCTTCCATCGTCTCTGCGTCCCGCAGGAGCAGGGAGCGAGCGCTCGGCGGGGCGCGGGCTTGGCTCGTCGCTGGCTCAGCCCGCACCGGGGGAATAGGTCTCTTGCTGCCGTCAGCTGAACGCCTTCGCCTGCGTGTCAGCAGACTGCCTGGTCTTGAACGCTCAAGGCTCAAAATTGGTTGGTGTATGGTAGGGTTCTGTTCTTTTTAACATAATCTCAGTTAAATTAACTGTGGTTTTCAACTGTATCAAACTCAGGTAATTTTAGTTTCCAGTTTTTCTATTTAGCCACTAGGAAATTGTGCTTATTTCTCTCATGCACATCTAATCAGTCCCCTTTCATGTTGCTATATAGCATTTAATTATGATTGCTTTCTTTTCCCAAGAGGTGGTTGCTTCAATTATTGCAAAAACTGAGGAATTAAGGTGGAACAGGCAAACAAAACATCGTAATTTCTGTCTTTTAGGCCTTTGGGTTTGCAGTCTAAATGACTTCCTTGAATTTTGCCTATTTTAGGCAGTTAGGTAAAGGATAATTGTAATACAAAGAAGACTTTATATATGTGACTTTAAGTTTATATGTAATCTTTCAAATACTGGTGTGTCAAAAGGCTTCTGACTGGTAGGTAGCAATTTTAATATATGGTTTTAAAAAAGAAGTCATGGCTCAGTTGACATTTCACCACAGCCAAATATGCATGAGTATTGCAGGTACAGTAGTAGGGTAGATTGTTATGAGGAAAAATCTATAAAGTACCTGCTGCGCTTTCCATGCAGTCATTATGTTTTCATCTCAGAAAAGAAACTTTCTTCAGTTCTAAGAAGATACAGAGAATGGATAGTGTTTTGATTTTATTTACAATATGACAGAAATTTAGGCTTCCGGCACTAAATACCTATTTTTTTGAGGGGAAGAAGAGTGATTACTGTACGGTATTGTCCGTTATATTACAAACACAGGTAGAGAAATTATATTAAAAGCAGATACTACAATCCTGAAAAAATTTGCTGTGTACTTTTCCCCTCAGGTTGTGTTGTGTGGTTGTTTTTTTTTTCCTTTTAATGACAGACATTGCAGGGGGGTGGGGGTGAGGGTTGCTGTGAAATCAAGGTTGACTGTTGTTTGTGGGGTTTTTTCCCGAAACTGGAATAGATTTTGGCCTTTGCATCAGTAAGTACTTACTTCAGACAGTATCTGTATTGCGCACTGTGGAGCACCAAATGTTAAGTTCACAGCTTAAGCTCAGTTTAGAACTGAGGATGTCACATGAATCTCTGAAGTAGGTCACGGGGGGGTTTGCAGTTGCCTATTGCAAAAATGGCATGGGCAGAGCTTTTGAGAATGAAGGAAGGGGGAATTCTGTAATAGACTTACAACTAGCTCCCATTATAATACT
The DNA here is from genome assembly GCA_034782735.1 of Sagittarius serpentarius. NCBI lineage: Eukaryota > Metazoa > Chordata > Aves > Accipitriformes > Sagittariidae > Sagittarius > Sagittarius serpentarius. Next base: position 13,833,559 of record JAVKLA010000062.1, on the reverse strand, counting down.
TTCTGGTACCTAAAATACTGTTATGTTTTTGCGGTAGCTGAACTTCAAAGTAATGAACCCTGAGTAGCTGTAAAGCATCTTAGACTTCTTGTGTTTCCCGTCTTCTCCCATTTCAAAAGGGTATGTGTTTGATGGCAGGCGCTGGGCACAGTTAATGGCGTAGTTTTCAAATTGCCATCACAGCCTAAAGGCTGCTTTTGCTTCTTCTGCGTACCCGTCAAGTTTGTATGCTTGGAGGTGCTTCTTCGAGGCTGTGGAGCTGGGTGTGAAGCAGCACTTTGGCTGCCCCAAGGGTAAGTGCTGTGGGAGGAGAGGACATAGAGATGGAGAGCTCTGGGGTACAACGGACTCTGTATTTTGTGAGGCCTTTGAGTTGTGGTCTGTGATTTCAGTATACCTGTAAACAGACTCTGCTAAAATACTTACTGTGAAACAAGCACTATGGGAACAGTAAGGAGAGAGCACTGCAGCAGGTTTCAATGCCATAGAGCTAATAGATAAGAGCAGGAGAAAGCTATTTTGCCACAGGGTATACAGGATAATGATGATATCTACTGTGTTCAGGAAGTTACATTGAAAACTTAGCCCAGTGTTCTTTTCTTCTGCTGTCTTGGAATTTGTCAGTTTTCTGGTTTATGTTATGTTCTTGAGCAGCGGGAGGAAGAAAATCAGGATATTGCCCCGCTGCTGATCTGGGATTACAGTAGGAAGGTGGAGTAGAGGCTCAATGCTGGTCCTTTTCCTGCCATCCCTGTCTTGCTCCAGCAGTTCCATGGTTTCCTGCTGCAGGGAGATGATCCAGCTGCTTTCTTTAAAGCAACATGGAGCTCTTCCCTTTGTGCTCATCTGTTTTGATGAGCTACCTGAATTTTCTGAAGAATGCAGTAAATCGTAGGGTGAATTTATCTATTTATTTTTAATAATCGGAAGCCCTCTTCAATAAGGGAGAGACATTTCACTTTTCAGATGACTCTAACTTCACTGAATTTGAGTTGCCTGTTACAAAAATGGCATTAGCAGAGCCTGTCAAAAAGAAGGAAAATTCTTTAGTGGAAAACACTGTTTTACTGTAGGGGTTACTGCTAGCTCCCATTATAATTAATTAGTTCCTCCACTCTCCTGAAACCACACAGGCAGTCTTAAAATTGTCAATGTTTTGAAAAAGCTGAAATGCCAAAGTTGAAAATTAGTAAAGCAATTGGAAGCTGCCAAAACTGAGCCATCTTTTTGTTTTCTTTTAATTGAACTTCAAAATGTTGGTCAAAGCTGCCATTATGTGAACAGTACTTCTTTTGTTTAAAGACAATTTGGAAATTCTGTACAAAATAAGAAATACAGACGCTGATTTTTCCACTTATGCAAAGTAGAAGCTAACAGACTTTGTGCTCTGTACCTAAGGAGGTGCGAGGAGCGAAAGAAAAATGGGTCAGCTGCCAGAAGTTAAAGCTTTGATGGCATCTCTCCAAAAATTTCTGGCCGTATCCAGTGGCCATAGTGAATAGCATATGTAGATCAATCGTCTGGGGGACGTATATTGGCACTTCAGTCCTACCTGAAATTCAGCTAATCACCAAATTAATTTTTTTAATATCTATTTTTAACTGATATTTTTTTGCCCAGCTGTTGCTCCAGGTGCATGTACGTGCATATACATGGTTCAAATACATTATCAACACTGAAAACTTGGCAAGTTGTCCACCAAGATCTCAAGTCCTGAAAAGTCTAATGATCCAGTTCTCTGGCAGCCTAAGCCAGTTTAGCTGCCGGCTTGCCGGGCTTGTCCCGCTGCCTCTCTTGCCCTGTGTTCAGGCTGTGAGCTCGCCTGACCTTACACTGAACCTGTTCGGGGCACAAAGCTGGCAGGAAGCTATGCACTTCGCCCGAGATGATTTCTCGATGATTTAGCATGCTGAAATACTTCAAAGCTGCTGCAAAAGACACGAGTAGAAACACATGGCCAAGCCTGAGGGGAACCAAATGGGGATGTAGCTGCCAGTGTTGAGGTTAGCTTGGGGTGCCCAGAATTCGAAGCTGGAAGTGCTAGGTAAGATAGAATAGGGTAACATCAAGAAGAGCTTACTGCCCTCTGGTCAGTATTGATTAAAACTGAGGGCCCACCAGCAGAAATCTGGAGTTTCCCTCTTCTGCTGGAGAAAACTGTGAAAACTGGTGGTTCCAGAGATGTCCTCTCAACTTCAGGGTAGAATCTGTGGGGGTGAATTGTGTAGTTTGATGCTGAGCATGATTTTCTTTACGTGGATAAACTACCTTTACTGAAAAACAGTTCCCGCTGTTTTGGAAATTACTTCCCATTTTCTGTGAATCTGGATATGTTGCCTTTTTATCTCTGTGGTGGTGACTGGCCTCTTAAAGAGAACATCTGATATTTCATTTTCTGGCATGGTTGATACTAAAGCCAAACTAAAAATAAAAAAAATGGTAAGAATGTGCAGTTGTCCCCAAAAAGTCGTCTTTTTTCCGCAGTCGCTGAAAGGTGAAGTAATTTTGTTTCTCTTTTGTATTAGAAATAATACATGTTCTTGGAAAAACACTACTGGTAAAAAAAAATCTGATGTAGGGAAAACTGCTTTTGTATAATAGCACTTTGATTTTCTAAAGATCCTATAGTAAAGAGTTTGAAATGGAAAAATGTATTAACATTTGTAATAGTTTGGCTCTGATAAGGAAGTGGTTCTGTTTTGTAAGACTGGAAGAAGGAAAATTAAAGCAAGTGTATAACTTCTAGTAGTTCAAGAAGGAGAGGGTGATATATTTCGAATCGTGGAGATCTCTGGTTATTCTCACATGATTACTATATGAAAAGAAATGTATTTACTAGCTTCTGAATTCTCAGTTTCTGATATTCCAGGTATGTATAAGTTTTCTCGTAAACTAATACATTTATCCACTATGTAATTAATTACATTTCAGTATTTCATTCCTCTTGTTAGAGTCATGATTTTGTAAAGCACTGATACTTTTTTAACCTGTTATCTAAGCAATTTGAAGTATTACTAGAAGAGAATATGGTTTTAAAACAATTTCTGAGATTGCTTTTTTTTCATTCATACAAATATTTCAGTTTTAAATAGTAACACTGTAAAAACAGTAACACTACAGGTGTTAGAAGATGTTATAGGAAATTGTGAATTATACTTGACCCTTCTCTTTTTAACATTATTTACTGCAGGATTTGAACAAGCGCTTGTCCCTGCCTGCTGACATTAGGATACCCGATGGCTATCTTGAAAAGCTGCAGATTAACAGCCCACCCTTTGATCAGCCAATGAGTCGACGTTCTCGTAGAGCATCACTCGTAAGTGTAATGCATGTGCCCTGCTACGCCAGCCTCTCGGGCCTGCAGGTTCCGTGTGATGCAGGTGTCTGTATAGCATAGGTGTGATTCAGCTTTGTTTACACCTTGGCTTTTATGTCCTGAACTTCAGTGTGCACCTGTCAGAATCCATTGAAGAATTTCACCCTTTCTTTCATTTTTTTTCTGCAAACTTGGCCCTGTCATTTCTCAGTGAAGGTCTTGACCTGCTGGAATCGGTGGCTAAACTCAACTCCCAAAGTGCCTACTTGAAACCTTTTGCTTTTTAGAGCGGGGTGGTCTGTTTGAGCAAATAGGCCACATAGTCTTAGGTCAAGGCTGGGGCTCTCGTGATATAGTAGGAAGGCCCTAAAGCAGCATAATATGAAGGCAGGTCCTCCTCACTGTTCTTTTTGTATTGGATAACAAATTTTCTTTCTCAGAATTGCTGTTGAGATAGTTGTGGTGGTTTGGGTTTTTTTTTTTTTTTTAAGCATGTGTGAATTCCTAAGAGAACGAACGAGTAATTCACATATACCCTTTTAGATTATTGGGTTATTTGAAAAAAACAAGTCTTTTCCTTGGAGGTAGCAGAATGAGAATTCCTATACTGTAACTATAAATGCTAGAAATCTTGGATGCTCATATAAAACATGCATATCCCTGAAATAGTCCAAAAAACCATTGTCTTATTTTTACAGAAATTGCTACATTTCAATCATAATCTGATTGTCAGCTTTCTTAATGTTAATCAAGGTCTTAAAGAATTGATAGGCCATTACTGACTTCCTGAGCAAATTAATTGGTGAGAAATTCTTTACAGAGAAAAACTGGATAGGTTTATAAAATCTATGTTGTTCTTTGTTTCCTTGATTTAATGGCTTATTTGCTGAAAAATAAATAAGAAAGTACGTGAGGTGAATTAGTTTCATTAACTGTGAAATATCTTTATTCTTTGTGAATTAATAATGTCTATAACAAAGCAACGGTTGAGTTTTATCATGTATCTTTCCCCCGAAAAAATACAATTTAGTGTGCTAGACTAAAGCTCTGATCTGCATGTTGCCTTTTACAAGAACAGTATTAAAAGAAGGAAAGATTGGATCAAAGCACTGGAAGTAATAATAATGTAACAAGCTTAAATATTTGTGCCAGCATGTTGTAATTAACCACTTAGTTACTGATGTAGCATTGAACTAAGGAAGAGACTTCCCCAAACCTTCTCTTTTCAGGTGCTGGTGAAGTACCTTTTCAGTAGAACCTTTTCAGTGGAATACAGTATTTGAGGGCTAGGGGGATTTTCCAGTATATCTAAATCGCCTTGCTCATTTAAGATTGAGCCCTGAGAGCAGCTGAAGTTCTGTCCTCTTTACCTTCTAGAAGACAGAAAAACAGTGCCCTCTAATGAATATGGTGTGTGTATGGAATCAGCTTCCTGTCACAAGGTTGTTTTGTTTTGCCTTTTAAAAACACTTTCAGGGCTTAAAAGACCAAAATGAAACCTGCCAGCAGTGAGGTGGTATGCAGGCATGCATTTGCTGCATTGTCCTTTTGTGATTTCAGAGTAACCTTTAAAAAAAAGAAATTCAGGGGCTCATTATTCTGAGATTGTCACTGAAAGCTTTCTAGCAGACTGTTGATTACAATATACGAATACTGTGTTCTGCTTCAAAGGCATGTCTCTTTTCAAGGCTTAGTAGGAACCAAAGGAAAAGGCTATAAAAAGTATCAAGTGAGGACTTGTTATACTTTAGGTCTGGTGTTTTTCTTTGAAATACAAGAAAAAACCCTAGCTTTTACAGTAATTGTATTTTGTGTATACATATACAGTATTGCATGCACAGTAGCATAGGCGTAACCCTTATGCACCAGCCAGCAGAAGTAAGAGACCATAAATACAGTGTGTCAGTGCCTCTGTGTAAGTCAAGATAGACAGATGTGTATTGCAGAAAAAAATTAAATGGTTCAGAAATTATTTTGAAGGAAAAATGAAATTGATCTTACTTTGAGGAATGTAAAAATTAGTTTTTCTTAGGAGTGGTAGGCAACCAAAATGCAGTTAAAAAATTAAACACATTGAAAGGCAGGTCATGAAGAATATCTCTTCTCTGTGTGCAGGAAATATTGTATGATTTTATTGTCTAAAGAAGATACTAAGTTTATTAGTCTTGACGAACAACATGAGGTTTCTTAGAAATCAGACTTTTAAGTTGTATTCCAGGATGTCTGGCAATACGAAGGCCAATGGCTATGAGTTCTCCTTTGGTTTCTCATGTAAACTAAGCAGCCTGTCTTTTTCTCACTTCAAGATATTTGTTTAAGTAGGCCAAATTGCACTTGGAAACACAATATTTATTTTACTAATATTGTACCTATATCAGTGGTATGTTTAAAATCTCACTGGAGTTAAAAGAGTTGTCAGATACCAACTTTGCTTGTATTTTGGGATAAACAGCTTGGCTTCAACAAGCTCCTAAACATGCTTGATGCTAAAGTAGCCTTATGCAGTTTTAAAACATTTCAATTCTAACACTAATTTAGTAAAGCAGTATTACTCTTAATACTATGTTAACATCATTATGTGCCTATTTTTTCTCTTTGCTATGTCAAATATGTTTACAGACAAGATCTTAGACTTACTTCAGATGTGTTCTATGCATGTGTTCTGAAAATTAAGTATTAATCCAACTGTTCTTATTATACTTTCGTATTGTATTGTTGTCAAATCTTAATACAGTCAGCAGTGTTTATGTTACACCGTGTTGCCGTGAAACTGCATATAACTTCAGTATCCATCAGATTTTAGGAGCAAATCAACGTATTTGGACTTGTGGACATAGGTGCTGAAGCCAGTCTGGGGTCAAAGTATTGTTCCTTTGAAAGAAATAGCAAGTGGAGAGCTATTTTGGAAGTGGAAGGAGGAGGTGATGGTAGGGAGAAAACCTGGGGGTTTTGTCTTAGTGTATGTTCAATTGTCAGTAAAGCAAAACCCCATGAAGCCTATGGATTTTGGATTTTGACAGGGTACAGGCTATATGCACTTTGTAAATTGGTTTAAAAATTAACGTGTTTTACATGCCTGCTTTCAGCATTCTTTACACTGTAAGAACAATATACAGCTTTGGTGTAACTGACAGTGGTCTTACAGAAAAAAAACCTGTAAGAGATAACTGTATTAAACATGAGAGTAGCAGTGAACAGGAAAAGAGTAATGATTTTACAGTCTTCAGAAAACGGTGTTATGTAGGCAGGCAAACCCTCCTGGCTTGTGTTGCAGAGCTAAGTTGGTGAGGAAAAAGAAGAAGGTGAATAGGTCCAAGTAAAATAGACAAACACTTGAAGTTGTGAGTCATGAAATGTAAATTGTTGAGACAAAGCAGAAGCTTGTGGAGGAATGACGTTTAGGGATTTTACTTAGGCAGAAAAGCATTGAGAGGTCAGAATGGGAGAGGAAACCTGGAGCTGAGATCTTGAACGTAGCAAATGAGTTATTTTGAAAGAAGTGTAGCAGCATATGGTTATGCTGAGCAAGAGAGGGGATGGAATAGTTTGAGATGACTTCTGTGCTTTAAGCTAAAACATCCTCATTAGTAGTGATCAGAAGAGTGGAGAAGACCTAAGTAGGAGGTAGGGTAAAGTGGGGTTTTGATCCAAGTGTAACTCAGTACATAGTCCCAGTACATAGTCCTTCCAGAATATGCAGTAGACTAGTGAACAGGCTGGGCATTAGGCTTGGATACTGGGATGCATTTATATCATATATGCTAAATTGTTTTTAAAATAGAATTGTGCGGTGTTTGGTCAAGTGCTATCAGGTGTTTTTCTGAAACAAAGTTTAGCTTGCTGATTAAATGATATATAAATAAAGTATTCGGTTTTAGTGATTGATGTTTCCATTTTTCATTGCAGTCAGAAATTGGATTTGGAAAAATGGAAACCTATATCAAGTTAGAAAAGCTTGGAGAGGTATGTATAGCTTTCTTTTGAAAGGATTACTGCTTTGATGGTAATGTCTTATGTAAAATTTTACATAAATGTTAACTGAAAATCTCCATATCCCTCATTGGATTTATATTTTCAGTAAACCAAACGTATTCATCATGTATAACAATATCACAACCACACAAATGTTCTATACGTATATAATAAGCAAAACATAACGACAGTGTAGTATAGAGAGACCTTCAGAAACGTAACTGCGGTGTACTGTAGAGATACCTGAGCTAGTTTTAATCAAGTCTAGACTTTCAAAGTGGTGAACGATCCCAGCAGTGAACTTGGTGAACTCAGCACTGCCTGATCTGACTTCTTTGGTAGCTATATGGTGCATAGCTTTCCGTGGAATTTTCAGAGTTGGTAAGCATACGCATCCCTTGTGTCTTCTGTGTGGTCAGACTTGTGCTTACAAAATATGAGAAGAAGACAATGTAAAACCTACTTATATCCAAAATGAAACCTGTTAGAACCTCAGGAGTTTGTATTTTCTTTTTTAACTTACCTTTCAATGAAAGAACAATTTGTAAGAGTTTCCTTCTTTTTCCATTCTGTAGGGTACTTACGCAACAGTTTATAAGGGGAGAAGTAAATTGACAGAGAACCTGGTAGCTCTGAAAGAAATCCGCCTGGAACATGAAGAGGGAGCACCGTGCACAGCCATAAGAGAAGGTGATAACTTATTTTTTTTACTTGTTAGAATTTCAGATACTTCTGGATTTCTTTTTGACCGAAGTACTGTTGGTGTGTGGAAATACATAGGCTACATGGGAGATTAATGAAATTAGTATTAGTTTTGATGAGGAAAATTTTAGTCTAGACATATTAGGAGTTAGTATTTCAAATTTATTTACTTTATGGGGGGTTGTTGTGTTCTCAAATGCAGTGGATGCATAAATGGATGATTTTATACTGAATTAGACTATTATTTGTGAGTAATTTTCAGGGATTCAGAATACATTTTAGCATTTTAACAAATTACTACTTCTGCCTGAAATGTATAATTTAGGAAATATTTACAGTTTGTTACTCAAATGCCTGTTTGGTGTTTTGATTAAATACCTGTCCTATTAACTTAATGTATATGAGTATTATGTTCTTAAAAATAGCTTTTTAATTTAAAAAAAAATAGCTTATATGTATGAACTTGCTAGAAATGCATTTACTGCGCGCATGTTTTGCATTTATTTATCTTACACTTCCAATTCTCTTTTGCAGTGTCATTATTAAAAGATCTGAAGCATGCAAATATTGTTACATTACACGATATTGTGCACACAGACAAGTCTTTGACTCTTGTTTTTGAATATCTGGTAAGTGCTTAAACAGCTAGTGAGCTTTACGTTCGATTTATTGGTTCTAAGTAATACAGACATAACAAAATTCTGTACTTTTAAAAATACTGGGACTGCTAGTTTTCTCCTGCATCTGGAATCATTCAGATGAAAATGAGAAAAGTGCATTAAGTTCTTAAATTGCGGTAAATTAGTAAATACTGTTCTGACCATTTCAGAGTTTCATTAATAGCAGTTAGGGGTGATCTGCCTGAGCAGACTGTCTACTTGTACCAAAACTGTTAACTGTAAAAAAGGCTAATCACGCTATTATTCAAATGATACTTCTCTGTTATGATACAACTCTGGCAAGTTAGCTAAGGAAAAAAGTATACTTTGAAGCAAACAAGGCATTCAGTCTTTTGTAAGAACCTTTTCAAGCAAATGTCCACAATTACATACCTCGCTTGCTTGCCTCTTCCATTGTAGACTTTCTACTTTCTCACTGAGGCTTTACCTAATGATATTTTTTGTATAATGTGTTGGAATATACAAGTGCAATAAGAGGGATGAAGAAAAACTCTTCACTACCAATGTAGTTGCAGACTGTAGCAATTTCATAAAATACTGGGATGCGCACAAGATAGACGAGAAGGCAATAACAAATAATGTTGTCTGAGATGAGGCAGCTTGCTGGAAAACGGGTATTTATATCCTCTGGAAAGCCAGAGATTTTTGCATGTTTAGGCTTTTAGTTTTTTTATCATTGAATATCTTTTGCAGAAAACTCAGTTTTCTGATTAATTATTTCTGTTCTAACAATAAATAATATTCACGTAATCTGTTAAAAAATCCACAATTTTACTGAACAATGATGATGGTGTTTTGGCAGGACAAGGATCTGAAGCAGTACATGGATGACTGTGGTAACATCATGAGTATGCACAATGTAAAGGTGAGTGTTCTCAGTGACAGTGACTGTCTTCCAGTTATCTCTGTTCTAAGAATTTCAGAGAACTTAATAATCAGGAGCTATATGGTTTAGGGCTTTTTAAAAAAATAAATTAAGAAACTTAGCTTCCTTTTTGACCTTTGGGCCTGGCTTAACCACATTTGACATCAGATGGAGTCTTTCTTTTTGGTTTTGATGACTTTTAAGTGTTTAAAGCACTGAAAACAGGAGATTATGTAACTTTGTTTTCATTATCTTTGAAGTTACATATTTAAAAGCTTCCTAAAAAAATAATACATTTGTAACTCTTTTGACCTCTTCATGTCCTTCCATTATTTTATACTAATTTATTCAGTTAAGTCTGTAGTTTGGTGTATCCTCAAATAAAATTTCTGTATGCACGCTCAGGAAAATGTAGCCTCAATCATGAATGTGGGTTTGGATGCCACTGCCTACCACACAAGTAAGAAATTAATAATACATATTTAAGAATGAGTGAAGTTCATCTTTCTGTTAGTAATAAAATGGAAATTATTTACTCTAAGATTTAATTGTCTGTTGCTTTTAACTGTGGCTGTGGCCAGGTCAAGTGACTCAATTTCCCATCTGGCCTGCTGAAACTAACTCAGGTTCAAGTGTTACCTCTCTCGTAACAAGCAGGTTTTGATTTGGAAAACTGGAATAACTGTTTATGTTCTTCAATACTTAACGGCTTTATAAATGGGATTCCAAACAGAGGACGACAGTGTCCTGAAATGAGTGAAGTTGTCCAAGGAGGCTGGGTTACCAGTATCACCCTGCTGCGTTGCAGCCTGTGCTGGACTGTACCTTCAAAACCTCTTCATTAAGCCATATATAAGTCATATAAGGGATGTTATTTGTACGGTAGATGTGTTTGAGAAAGTTCTTGAAAAAAATTACTGTAAACTGTGATCCTAAAGAACAAAACCATGAGCGTGCACAAACGGTAGGAAAATTACTTTTATTCTGATACAGTAGCACATGGCACAAATGTGGTTGACAACACAGCGTACTAAATACTGTGAAGCGATGCGTTTTGTGTGCATTCCAGTGGAGTTGTCGTCCTTGTTTTTGGCTTAGCTGCATGTTGAGAAATCTGTTCTTAGTTGAATTGTGTATGGGTTTCAGTCTAGATATTGGTTACTGTTTGGATAGCTTTTTCTTTTATTCTGTTGTCACATTGCAGCAAGTATCTCTAGGGAAAGACACCTGCCCTTAACCTACGCTTTTGCTTCCTTTGAGAGTCTGCAAAGGGGAATTCTGTAATTTATATCTACTTCAGAGAGACAACAAAAAACATAATTAGGCTTGTGTTTTTAATTAACTACAAGTTAATAAGTAGTGCTTTAAGCTTAAAAAAAAAAAAAAATGAAGAAAAGCTGTAAGTGGGAAGCTGACTCCTGTAGTAAGTGCAGTTAGAGAACAAGCAGAATCTGCTTGTGGTAATCTCAGCTAAGCCGAGGAACTGTGTTCCCGTGTTTGTCTATAGTTTAAGCTATGCCCTAAGAGCAGATTTATATGGTCAGTACCTTTGGCACTGGGAGACCAGAACAGCTGCTTAACTGTGGTAGCTGTAGGTGCTTACCTACAGTGGGGGTTTGGGTCGTTATTAACTTTTGAGAGACCTCCCTGTCATCACTCCCCTCACATTCCTCAGATAATTTTAGTTTTTTGAGTTTGAACAAAATGAAGACTTGTAATATAAAGATGTGTGTGATCTCTGCAGGTATTACTGTTTCAAACAACATTTTGAGCTAATACATGTCATCCTGTGTGTTTCCAAAAGGATGTCTGCCAACTGCGGTGAAGATCCACAATTTCTGTAGAACAGTCTGCTTTGCCTTCTTGACTAATCCTTGCGGTCCCAGTGCACGCTAGAGATGGCTATTGATTTCCACAGCGGTCCTGTTAATGTTACTTGGGACTGACTACCCCTGCAACAGTACGGGCATGAGTAGATGAAACAAAACTTGTTGCTTCTCATTCTGCTCTTCAAAAAGAAAAGAAAGAAAGAGAAGAATTGATCCCAATTCCTTTTTTTCCTAGAACAGATAAATCCCCTGTAAGCAGACTGAGAACAGATGGATGTAAACTACACCTGCTGTGTATTTGTCCAGTTTAGGAAAAAGAACTTGGTGGTATCACCTAGTACAAAAATAAACTGATGTGTTAGAAAATGGTCATATAAAATTGGAGTGTTTCTCCTAAGAAGTCCTATTACATGCTGAATTTGTCACGTTGGTCAACATTGCTTTCTGTAATGCTCTGTATTTTTCCCTTGGACATTTGATCATCTATATTGGCTTCAGGACTGTTGTGTGGTAAATGCTGGCAATGGTTATGCAGAAGTCCCATGTTTAAGATCAGACCCTTTATAAATACAGAAACTACAAAACAATTCTTAATGCAGTGATACAGTAAACTTGCTTGGCTGCCCTCTGCTAAACCTTTCTTCATCCCTTACTGCTTCTGTGTCTATATAAGTGCAGCATTAATATGCATGACTGAAGTTGCTTGCTGGCCTTGCCGTTCCAAAGGACTAAAATAAACCTGTGTGTGTCAAGGTGAGGGGGTGAATTTATATGCCAGAGGCAGTTGGGCTGTTTTAGTAATCCTTATTTCCCCGTTTCTGCATGTTTCGTGAGCTTGTGAATCCCAAGTGTATTTTTCCAATAGCGTGCCAAAACGTATTTTACATGGTTTTGCACAGTTGGATAGAAAGGATGCAGGGCTGCATTTTCAGAGGGGATTCTGTGGCAGAAGGGTACTTGAGTATAGTCAGAGACAATTACCTTTAAAGACATCAGTGTGGGGAAGAGTATTTGTAAGTGCTTACTTAAAAATAAACAGCCCTGTGGTTCTCTTCAGTTAAGCCGAACAAATTGCTCCTGAAATCTTTGTTGTAAAGTATCGTGTTAAAGCAGTGCATTAGCATAAAGGGATCTTAACTCTGTAAACAATAATGAAGATGTTCAGAATGTGTTCGTAGGGAAAAGTAACTTACTTTTTGAGAAGTATTTTTGTCCTGCTTACAATACAGAGACTTAACTCTGCAGTGCTCAAACGGGCTGTTACAGTCATGTAATCTGTAGATTAACTTTTTTAGTCTAATTTATGTAAATGTTCTCTTTTGTAGCTATTTTTATACCAGATTCTTCGTGGTTTGGCATACTGTCATAGGAGAAAGGTATTGCATCGAGATCTGAAGCCACAAAATCTGCTAATTAATGAGAAAGGAGAACTGAAGCTTGCAGACTTTGGTATGGCCTGTAATTATTCTGTAATAAATATTTTTTTTCACTCGGCAAGAGAGAGGCATCTTTCCTTATAAAGGAGAGATGAGAACATCGGGTCTGTAGTGAATTTGTGCATTCTCAGATGGAAAATGAAAGTTGGTCTTTTACAGGATATTAGTAATGAAAGTAATACATGTATAGGTAATATTGTGGCTTGACTTGTGCTTTGAAAGTAGTCTTACAGCTTCCTTTGGGATTGACACTTAGTCACATCCTTACAGTGGAGCTCAAGCTGCTTTTCCTAATGCTCCGCCGTCACTGCAAAGTAGAGTAACAGTGACGGGAGAGAGAAGGGGTCTGTCCATGTGCAAAATTGTCAGGTGTCACTCCATCACAGATACACCCAGTTCCTTTGGGATTTTGAGTAGAGTGGGGCATTCACAGTTCCCCGTTAGCTTCTGTGTCAGGAAGGTCCTTTGCAGGTTGGGCTGCCGCTGGTTTTTCCCCTTGTGTACGAATGAAAGTTGCTCAGAAGTTGCTCATCTGACCTGATAGACGTAAATTTTATTGAAGATGTTACTGACAAACTGACAGTGTTAGGGTGGAAAACCCCTGCTGATCTAATAGTGATTGGGTCTGTTTCCACCGTTTTATTATTCATTTGTTGCCTTCTGCCTTTTGCAATGTAATTCTCAAATGGAAATAGTGCGGAAGGGTTTTCACGGGGGGAGGAGTCATATTGATCTAACGCTTTGTTGTTTTAATGCAATTTGTAGGATTATTCCAGCTTTTGATCTGTTTACTTGTCTTCTGTGCTTAAAAACGCTGATCATGAAATTGCTGAAAATACTAAGAGGCAAATCACAAGTTGTAGAAGTGTATTTATCAGGGCTTTTTAATGAACATTAATGGAAGGTATTTAGCAAGTATAAGAAGATTGGTTTTGCTCTTAAAAATTCTTTTTGTCAATTTCCTGCAAAAAAAAAGATTTCAGCAAGCTGCCCATGACTCTCATTTCCCTTTTTATCAAGGATTGGCTAGAGCAAAGTCTGTTCCTACAAAGACCTATTCCAATGAAGTTGTCACGTTATGGTACAGACCACCTGATGTTCTCCTCGGATCGTCAGAGTACTCGACTCAAATTGACATGTGGTTTGTATAGCTTTGTCTAATTTAAATTTTTGTTTTCAGTCAAGCTGAAAAAATGTTAACTTTTTATTGTTATATAGTAGCATTCAAATACTCATCCTTTGAAATTTTTGAAGGCTACAACTGAGTTAGATTCTTAGAGAAAGGACTGGCAGAGAGGGAAGATGCTATTATTTCTCTCTGAAAATGCAGAGTACCTTTTTATTGCTTAGAGTAAGCAGGCATTAGGCCCACAGTGTTAGGGGAAAAAACCCAACCATGTTCTCCTAACGACATAACGTGATATTTTACTGTGAACTTGTAATACATTTCATGAACTTGACATCTGAAGGAAGAGCATATAATATAGCTATGACACAGGTTTTGTTTAGTCTTTCTTAGTTCTTTCTTTGCTACATATCTTTCAAAACAATATTTTTAATAGCAGCCTGTGGCTAACAACTAATTTAATAATTTGTTTTAGTTCAAGAGAAATCACAGAACTCTTTTAGGAACTAAAAGCTTAAATTGTTGGATTGTTTCTGATTTATCTTTTTCTCTGTTTTTACAAAGGGGCGTCGGATGCATATTTTTTGAAATGGCATCAGGAAGGCCTCTTTTTCCTGGTTCGACTGTTGAAGATGAACTGCACTTAATTTTCAGACTTCTGGGTAAATGGATACTTCTAGCAGTAATGTTAATGCTATATGTTTGTTCTTCTGAACACTTTTTCCACAAGAACTGTAGTTCTTTATCTGTAAACAATGATACTTTATATTGCATTGTAATTAAGGTGAATGAGTGTACTCTTGCTGATAAACGATTGAGCTGAGTGCACAGCTGAGTGCACAACATAGACTCATTGACAGATTGTTTTTTTTTTCCCTGTTTAAATTACAGGAATAAATGCTTATTTATGTCAAAATTGTTTCTTTACATTTTTTTAAGTTTAATTTGTTGCTTTTTTTAAATGCAGGAACCCCATGTCAAGAAACATGGCCAGGCATTTCTTCCAGTGATGAATTTAGAAACTACAACTTTCCTAAGTATAAACCACAACCCCTTATCAACCATGCACCGAGGTACTTTGTGTTTTATTAATAGAAAATATGCATCCCTGTGGCTTTGCATGTTTGTAAATGTGAACACGTTTCCAAGTACGATCTGCTACTGAATGCTGGAAAACTACACATCACTTGTGTTATTGTGGACAGACAGTAATGCAAAGCGTAATCCTGGTACTGTGTGATTGTCTAATACCATGTAAGGTACCACAGCTCCTTAATGACCTATAGAAATTTAAACTCCGATTTGTACTCTGATGTGTATTGACACAGCACTTCCTAAATAACCCAGATTCTCTTCTGTTATGTAACAGGCCCATTGTTAAAATGGCAGGGTTTTTCTTGAGCAGTCTCTTGAAATCATTCCACAACCATTATGAGGAATTTGAAGGGTCTGCACAGTTACTACAAATAAACTTTATAACAAACACTACAACATTTTTTGACTCTGAAGAAAAAGATCTGCCATTGGGTCCTTCTAGTAAATGAGTAGTATTAGGCTTTAAAAAAAAAAAAAAAAAAGCTTTTTTGCGGAAATAAATGATCCAGGTCAACCTAGTAAAACACGATCCAAAGCTCAGGATTTGTCTGTCCCCAGTGTTTTTCAAATAGTCCTGTTCTGAGATATTGGTACTTGTATGTATACGCATAAACGTGCAGAAAAGTTGTTTAGGTGAAAGCGTATCTGTGTTTAAATTTAATTTTTAGGTTTGATGTCATTTGATGAAGTCAGTTGCTTTGCAGTTTTGCTTTTGTAAATATAGTTCAATAACTGTTTTAATTTTTTAAATTATTTTTATTTTTAGGTTAGACACAGAAGGAATTGAATTGATAGCGAAGTTCCTTCAAGTAAGATGTGTTCTGTGGCTATACTTTATAAAAGTGCAAGTTCAGAGTTCTAATATATTATTTGCAAAATGTGTTAGAAGGTATAGTATCTGTTAGATCTATCTCAAAGTGGAACATGCAGCTGAGTCTGTAGTGGATGACAGATTTGGGGAGGATGACTGCTTTGGGAAGCCTATGTACCGTAAGAATTTAAAACCTGATGTTTAAATTTTTTTTTTTTTTCCTCCCAGAAGTGATTTCTTCTCTTACTACTTTTTGTAAAAATAGAATTGATTCTATGTTAGCAATTCCCTGAAAAAACTAAATCTCTTGTGAAATATGGTATTAAAACAGAACTTTTAAATACAAATACTAAATTTCTGTAACGATGAACTTGGCTTACAACTAGAGAAGCATTTACTAAGGTGTAATATTACCCTTTGATCTTGCAAAGTATATTCAAAAGGTAAAGTGGTATGTGGGTTTAATCTTTTAATCTGTATTAAAAATGAGCCAGAAGCAAGCAGAGGGGAAGCAGGATGGAAGGCCAACTGTTAAGTCTTCAAGTAGGTGCAGAAGCACTGTAACTTCACGGTGTTAAAAATTCTTAGTACGTAAGGTAGAGTGCAGTACGATTTAAATTCTGCATTAGGTCTTCATCAGTTTACACATTGTGTCAGAACAGTACTTGCAGTCCTTGTTTGGACTTTGTTCTTATTTGTATACAGCTTTTTAAATGTCTGCATCTTTGTCCAAATGTGCACATATGCCAAGCAGGAGACATTTGAGCACAGATGGAAGACCATGTTGTCTAAAGTTCTGTTTTATTCAAAACGCTGCAGCATAGGCCATTGAATTGGAAAACTTCTGTGATTTCACGTAGTAGCATTTCATTGCAATTTAATACGAGAACATAATGTAGACAGAAGTCTGTCATCTAATCATTGTTAGGTCTCTAAATAAAGATTAAGTATATTTTTGACTTGCATCCGTTTACAGCGGTTATTTGACTGTTTCAGCAATCTTGTTGTATGTTGATAATACTGATTTAGATAGCATTTATTAGATTTTTGTGTGAAATAAAAGTAATGAAAATAATTTTTCCTAGTGACTTAGTGAGAAATACTGAGCGAGTAGAACTCTATTTCTGCCTTTGAAATCACTTGATGCAGAGAGTTTTTTAATAAAACCAGCACACTCGTATCCTTTTATGTTAACAGTATGAGTCGAAGAAGAGAATTTCAGCAGAAGAGGCCATGAAACATGCATACTTCAGAAGTCTTGGAACAAGAATACACACTTTGCCTGAAAGTAAGAGGAGTAATAAAGTAGGAGAGTATTGTTAAGATAGTACATTGCCTAACGAAAAACTCTCAGATCTAATCTGTTGAAGTCCGGTATATGCTGTCTTAAATATTTAGGAATAGGAAACATTTTTATATCTAAACTGTATAATTAAGAATAGAACTTTGTTCAAGAAAGCATAGTTATGTTTGGATATGAATTAATTTCTTTGTTACTTTCCAGGTGTTTCAATATTCAGTCTAAAAGAGATTCAATTGCAAAAAGACCCTGGCTTTCGAAATTCCACTTACCCGGAGACAGGTATGGAAAGCTTAATATTTTCTCGTATCTGCAAACAGAATGCTGTGCGAGAGATACTCGGAACTGAAAAACGCTTTAAGTTGGTCTGTGTGAATGTACTGAAACAAATACCAAGAATTATGTGCTCAGATTCCTGTAGAGACATATAAGTTAAATGCACAGAAGGAGGCGAGTTTTACTAGGGATGGGCAGAGGGACTATTAATATGAGAACATCTTGGAGTTTCAAACCATTGCTGTGTGGGTGTTGAATGGCAGCAAAGTGGAAAAAAAAAAATGCAGTAAGTGCAGTTAAAAGAAAGATGCTGATACTGGTTTAAGCCCAAAGGGTAGTCTCTCGAAACAGAAAGACAGAAAATGCAGATAATAATTGAATGTTCTGTTGTGCGAATGCTTCGGTTTCTTACCGTGGTCCATGTTCTGTTGTAGGACACGGGAAGAACAGAAGGCAGAGCATGCTTTTTTAAAGTGGGCGATGCAGAGTCAAGCCCAAGCCTATCCCGTCAGTCAAGGACTCGGATCTGAAGGCAGTGCTCTCTGTTGGTGGACTTGGAATCGCAGTTTGTCTACACTGTCCTCTTCACAGTGGAGTCTTTTTATTTCCAACCTGCAGATTATGTTTTTATATTTGTTGTCACAGTGTGACAATTTTTTTGTACAGTTGGTTTTAAGGTCTCCTCTGCCACTAGAGCCAGTAGGTTACAGCTGTTGATGTAACTGTAGCTGCAATTTTTGTGCAGGACTGAGAAACACAGTGCATTATTTATTGCGGAATCATTGCTGCTAAATAACTACTGTCTGTATAGTTAACACAACAGTTCCATGCCTGAAGAAGTTGCAATGGCTTTATAATATGTGAATGCATCTGTTTCTCTTCATAAAATGTTCTACTGCTGCGGGGTTTTTTTGTATTTCTTAAACTGCAGTGTTTTCTGGAATGTAAACATAGCTTTGCTTGGCTATAGGTGAACCATCTTTAATGCTCTAAGTTCATGGCACTTAATTCCTTATTTAACATTGGAAGTATGTGTTGACATAGTTGAAAAATTATAATGCATATTATGTTTTTGAAAAGCACATGGTGTGAAAGTTGATTCAAACAAGTGAACAGTAACTGTTATTTGCTCTCGGATCCTATGTTAGTTATTGATAAGTCAGAGCATGGAGACTGGAGGAATGATAAATTTTGTCAGGCTTACTCCAGCATAAGATATTTGCACATTGTTGTGCGTATGGGGCCTGCAGAAGCAATGACTTGCGGAAGCAATGACTTTTTTATCTTGTTTTTAACTTAGAAATACAAATAGTAAAAAGGAGATTCATAATACATTGGACCCTGGCTTACTTTTGAAATTTAGAATTTCATTACGGAGGAACAGGACAACTAATTACAAGAACATGGGAATAATGTCACACTTTTCCCACCTTGTTGCTCTCCCATTTGTGCATTATTCACTTGAAATCAACTGGAAAGATGCAAGTTTGTACTTGATAAGAACTCACTATACTACAGAGCTTTTACAATGGGAACTTAGAGAGTTTTTCAGATCTTAGGTGTTACCTGTTTACCAGAGATAGTAAACATGTTACTACTATGCTTATGCATCTCAGTGAGTATCATAAGTACACCCTTGGTGATGGCTACAGTATTTTTAAGCATTTGTGTTCACCTTTATGAACCTATTTGTTTAGTGCATCTTAAAGAGACTGTAAATCTTTATTGGTATATTTTGAAATGGTCATGTAAATCTTTGGCTGGTATATCATGAAAATAGTCATAGGTAACTTAATTTTTCCTGACATTCACTGTAAAACGTTCAGGGGTCCTACCATTTCTGTTCAGGAAATCTTGTAGTTTATTGTTATTTAACAGTATTAAGTGAATTTTTGTATATTTCATTTTAACTTTATTTGTGAATAGTGATTGTGGCATGTTTGGGGGTGTTATATTAATATTTCATTGATACTGGTAAATTTGAATTGGGATTTTTTTTTTTTTTTTTTATTTTTTATTTTCTGGAAGAGAGAAGTTCATGTGTAATGGTGACTGTTGGACCACTACTGCTTTTCAGCATTTGTAAACCGGTTTTACGTTAAATCTTGTAGACCTAACAAACTGCTGTTATTTCTAACTGACCGACCTGTATTAATATTGTACTTTTGAAAGTATAAATATTATGTGGAATTCTTTGGTTTTGTTTTGAAATTTATAACAACAAAGGCCCTGGGTTGTTAAAAATACAGACAAAGTGAACTTGCAGTTCTTGGGGCATTGTTGGAAATGTTTAGTTAGATTCGCGTGTTGTGGGAGTCATCGGTTTTAACTTTGGCCGCTTGTGAATTCATGCAACGCAGAAGTGGTGGCAGTGAAAAGGAGTGCGGCTCATCCGCGACTGAGGCCGTTCAGGATCTTGTCGTAAACATGGTCCACAGTCTGATTGTTGGCAGGCAAGTCCTGCGTGTCACACGGCATCGGAAGTCTTGCCTAGTCTAGGAGCGTAATAGGTCTCTTGGATACAGGCGCGGGTCTCCCACTGATACCAGCGGGAGCGTTGTCTGTGTGTCAGAGGCAGATTTGGCACTGATGAAAAACCTTTTTGTCCTGAAATAGTTGTTATATATTTTTTTATAGTTGCTATGGATCTGATCTAGATTTTATACTGATGAACTTTGTAGGAAAACGTTGTAGACGTGATGGTGTTGAGGAAAGAAGTAACAGAAAAACATCTTTTTTACAAAAGTAGTGAAGATACAGGGTAAATGTTCACTGTGGATAAATGTGGGATTTAGCTTTTCTAGAACAGTAATACTTTATAGGTCATAAAAGAAAAAGTAATAATGTGACACTAATGAGTAAAGGACTTAAAGGTTTAACTGGTAAAATGAAGTGCATTAACAACTTTATAAAAGGGATCAGCTGCAGCTAACAAAAGGAGGTTTCCATTTTAAGTAGGAATTCAGCTTCTTTGTTACGGATGAGATGATCTTCCATAAAATTAAACCACTCTCTTTTTATAAAGAGATTTTTCTGAGGACCTGCAAGTGAATCGGTTTGCTTCATTAGGAGGTAGCTTTAAAGAATGTATTTCTTAAGAAACTTGGCACCTGTGGTCAAGCCGGTTAGCCGGTTTCTTTTCTTTTTTTTTTTCTTTTTTTTTTTTTTTTCCAAATTGTCTGTAATTGAAATTCCTGCATCAGCAGAGTTCGTTCTGTGGCAGCTGCCTGTTTGGGGCAGTAGTCAGCGAGTCTGAAGTCGCTGGGCATTTCTCTGACATCCTTTTTGCGCAGTTCAGTGTTCTGCCTCCTCTCAGACAGCATCAGGCACTACGGACTTGGTTTCGCTGTCCCCAAGATCCGTAGGGAGCGTTGGCCTTTGTGGGAGAAGACCTCAACCGTGACGAAAACCAAGCAGATAGTCACTAAAAATGGATGACTTTGAAGATTTGGTATGACAACCTTTGCTTGAAGATGAATGATCAGTTAATGAGAAATGGCCTGCAAGTTGTTGCTGATTAAGTAATTGTTTTTAGAAGATACCGGGTGTATCCCATCTACTCCAGGGTCGGAATGCCAAGGTGCGTGTATAGGTGCGTGTAGGAATGAGGTGGGCTTGAAGACAGGGAAGAGGCAGGTGGTGGTGGTGAGGTTGCGTGCACATGCAGGTGAAGGTGGAAGGGGAGGGCGGGCGGGCGGAGGACGGCGATTTGCAGGACAGGACAGGACGGAGTGGGAGACTGGAGGGGCAAAGCAGCCGCTCAGCAATGCTCTAGTGGAACGTGCCTCTCAACACAGCCGTGTCATTTTTGTGCTGCTTTACCACAGCATTAAGTAGCCGGAGTGTATCCCTGAATTGGGCAATAAAAGTTAAAATAAAGAATCAACATACTTTGTATTTGTAAATCATTTGAAAAAGCGCAAGGTAGCATTCTTTGGGCTGCCTGCCGCTTGTTTGCGCATTGAGTTTTTCAGTGTAATAAAGGTACGTTGTTTCTGTTTTGCAATGTTAAGATGGAATTAAGGTTAAGAACGCATTCAGTTATTGGGGACAAAATATATGAAAGGTATGTTGTAAATATTCTCAAGCTAAGTATCTCAAACCCAGGAAGTACCCGGAATTAAGGTCAGACTTGAAAGAAATCCAAACAAATTAGGGTATGGAAATGCACAGCTATAGCACGTAGTGACACTAAAGAAAAATTAGAATTTACCTTGCCTGTGACAACATGTGGTCACAGACGTGATCATTTTGTCTGGTCACTAACAGACAGAGCTGAAATAATTTGTGCACCTCATTAGCACGTTTCAGTACCTTTTTTCCCTTAGTAAAGTTTGGCTTTGAAACAAATGCAGCACTTCCGTGAAATTTCTTAAGGGGGGGGAGGGGGGGGGAATGTGAATGCTTACTTTTTACAGATTATTTTTATTTTTTCATTCCAGAGACTGGGCTGTTAGAGATTTAATGCTACTGTCTGGCCTGTATGCAGGCTAGCAACATCCATGTCAGACCAGTTTAAGAGACTGACAAGATAACGAGTATAAATTAAAGAACATAAAGGAAGCACTGCACAAGTGTCTAGCTAACCAGTACATTGTAAAGTAAGCTCTGGCTGTACAGGTAGGATGATTCTGAGAAGTGTAAAAGCCAAGTGGATATGAGGGCTTTGTAATTCATCCCACACAGCCTCTTCATCTGTGGAGTTTAGTCGCACAGAAATCGCATTTTGTTCTAGGCCACAGTGGAAATCTGTGTTGTCAGAACTGGGTTTGGAGTTCAGCTATTCTAGATGGTTTTTTTTTTTAATCTTTTGTATGTGATTTTTCATTGGGCTGTACTGTGCCTCTCTCGTTAACGGAAAGAAAAAGATTGATGTCAGTGGAAACGTGTACGTTACAATTTTCCATTATATTCACGTTTTCTAAAATCCCATAACTGATACAAGTTCTGTAATTTTTCAGCCAACTTAAAACTGTGAATGCACGCATATGCACGTACTTACGGTTGTAAATAACTGCTGAATTTATTGCCCTGGCTGCATCCTCCAGAGTCACTGAAGAAGCAGGCCTGCCTGAGCAGGTCGCTTTTATGGTCCTCCTAATGAAATACGAGTCTCGCTCAGCTCGGATGCCGTGCCTGGAAACGCATTTTTCCCCAGAGCGCTATGAAGTTCCTTCATTTGTTGCAGTGGGATCTTCTTGCTGATGGAATTGCCATCGCTGCGGATTGCAAACCGGGGAGAACGCTCTTCCCTGTCCCCGCTCCCACATGCTCTTGCGGAGCACCTCCCTCCAGGCCCCGCGGGGTAGCGGCGGCAGCGGCGCTACCTGCTCCTCCTCTTTCACACCCGGAGCTTGTTTTCTCAAAGACTTCTTCCCCCCTGCCTCTTCCATGTCCTCTTCCTTAATTTGCAGGAGGTGGCAGCTGGCCTGGAGCCATGTTAGGAATAATTAAGGTAACGTTTATCCATTTGCGCTTCTTGCAGAGTCAACACCAACTGATGGGAATCTTTCAAGGAAAAAACCCGACATATCCTAGAGTCCTCTCTTCTGGGATGCTTTTCTACAAATATCTCCCCCCACCCCACCCCCCCAAGGCAGACCATGATCCCGATTGCTCCAGAGTCTTTGCCTGAGGTTCATTCTCCTTTTCTTCATTTAAATAAATTTATACTCCTCCTCACTAATGCTGTGAATCTCTTTGCCCTCAAGAAACAGGTTTGTGCTCCATCTGGGTAGGCAGAGCACTCCTGTATTAATTGGCAAGAGCAGCTACAGTTTCGGGCTAAAAGGGATTTCCAAAGTTGTAGTTTTCTGATCATTCCATAGAGATACTCTGAAATCTGCGTGACCTGTGTTTGTTTACCCTACAGGATACAGAGACAGTCTCAAGATCAGAGGGGAACAGCGATGTCTTTATGTAGAAGACTACCGGTACTTACTCTGCCTTTTCTAAATTCATTTGGTGGTCATGAGGGCTTCTGAAGGTGCTTCCCGTAGGCACGAGATCATACAGCCTCTTAACGCAGAGAGACACGTTCTGTTAAAACTAAATGCTAAAGGCTGTTTCAAAGGACCCACCTCCCCTCTAAACAGTCATCTTGTTGACTGTTCGTTACTTCTTTGGTAGGTATTTCCAGACTGGCAAGTGCCTGTCTGATGAGACTAGTTTTACTCAGACAAAACAAGTTGTTCTTTGTTGACGTAATGGACACGTGTCAAATCTTTCTTTTTATGTAGTGTGTTATCACCCATCGCTGTTTTCCCCACCTTGACAGTTTTCTTTAGAAATGAAGCCACTTACCTGTGCCAGGGCAGAAGAGGTGTGCAATCTCTTGGCAAAGCTACCCAGTAGCTGTGGCCTTACTGGTGGATACTTGCTTTTCTGGAAAAAAAACAAGGTAAGGGTAAGCCAAAAATAGCCTAATCGTGCACCCAGCCTATATAATATTGAAAACTTCTCATGTATTGCTGAAGCATGAATAAAGTGTCAGTCTACCCAAAAAATCCCTCAAGAATGATCAGATTGCAATTACTACCAAGAATACTGAAAAGCTCCCGTTTTGTTCCACAGGGTTGTTGGCTTGGAACTCTTCATGCCACAGAAATATTGACGCTTTCACAATATTTATTTTAAAAACATTTATTTGATTTTTTTTCTCTACAGTTAAAAAGATACCTGTTAATAAGATTCAACAGAAAATTACCAATAGAATATTTTCTTCGAAGCATAAGGCATAACAATCTAGTGTTTTAGGTAAGTGTCAGGCTTGAGAGGCTGGACTTTATTTGTATAAATTCTTCCCTGTAGAAAGAATTTTTGTTCCACATTTTTGACCAGTTTGGAAGGCAGATTTCATTTTGACAACCTATTTTTTTAAATTGAAAAGTCAACTAGCAAAAGATGATGTATTCTACTGCGATTTTTAGTCTCTCAGAGATGAGAAGACAGCACTACTTTCCTCTTTTTTGGGTGTCTTCCCTTAAGTTTTATTGGATTGTCTTGAATCCTTTACAGTAATCTGTTGAAATAGATTTTTGTCCCAGAATTGCTATTTTCTGCTATCTTTAAAAGAAAAACACAGTCACTCGGGGATAGGAGGGTGGGAGGGGAGGTGCTGGGAGTGTGTTGAGCCTTCTGAAAAGAAAAAAAATCTGCCTGTATTCATAGTAAAACCTTGGAATAAACAAAATCATGAGAATCTGGATGCTTTTTCTTTTAAGAATCTCTTCTGTCACACACTCCCTCCTGTCGCGTTCAGCTGGTTTTCTGCCGTGTGGTGTTCAATACTTCTTTTTAAGGTGGAGAGCAAACTTCCTTGAGTATCTATCTTGACTTTTTACGCTCCTAGCGAGAAGCGCTTCATCTCTGTGCCTTGTTCGCCCAGCAGCTACACTGGCGTGTGCAAGGCGAGGCTCCACCGAAGTAGGCATTCGTGCTTTTTTAAAAGCACGAGACGGGAGTTGGCTCTAGAGTGTGAATAATTGCCTCTCTGTAACTTCGTTACTGAAAAATATTCCGTGTACCTGGGAGGAAGCCTTTGAAAGCGCAGTGTTTGGTCTGTGAGCCCTTGTGATTTATCTCCACTAGACTAGTCCATCCCATCAGTTACGTGCTGCCTTTTCTTCCAACCGATTCTGATTTTGCTTCGTATAAAATTTCCCTTCGCTCATAAATTTTGCATAGGCCCATCGTCTGGTTTTGACTCCTCCGTGGGGTGGTACCTCTTGGAGCTCTTAAAACACTGCATCGAGCGAATGACTCCCCTGCGTTTCATTCTTTTTCCTTACGTCTTGCATCTGATTGCTCTTGTTTATCAGCACTGGTACTTCATACAGATACGGCAGCTTTTTATCCCGTTAATTACTGCGAGTGAAACTGAGGGGTCGTTTTTTGGTTGTGCAACCCAGGAGCCGGAGAAAAATTCCTGCTGTCTTTTGTCAGACTACTTCTGCCCAAAAAATGGCTTTTCAACATCAGAACTGCATTAATAAAATGTTTATTTAGCACCTTTCAGGTTGAAGGATCCAAAAGCACTTTACAATTAACTACACACATCATCACTGAAATGCATCCAAGCAGAAAATCAGCAGACAACTCACTGCATAAATTCTGAAAAGAACAGATTTCTGGCCAAGCGGCTGGCCAAAAAGGAAAGTAGAAGCTTTAATGACCTGTAGCAAACAGGATTCTGATTTTGGTTTGGTTTTTTGAAGGTCTCATCTGAAAAACCTACATGGTAAAGCTGCACTCAGCCCAATTTAGCCGCCTCAGAAAACTGAAGATGTGCATCAGCCCTGCCAAGATTAGAATCTGTGGTGCCAGGGAGTCTAGCCTAATCCTAACCTGACATTTAGATGACTAAACCATCACCTCAAGGTAGAGGACATACCCAGTAAATTCAAGTTGCAAGAATATAGTAAGACAGTGCTGGTTTTTAATCCGGAATTCAGATGTTTATACATAAACATCCCACACGGACAGTATGCCTCTCCCCAAGCACCAGGCATTCATTTAGAGTCCTGTAACTTTTCCAGCTTTTTGGGGGAAGGGGAAATGCGACCTTCTGAGCTTTAGTAGCTGGAATTAATCTTCCCAGGGAAATAGTAGAAGGCACTTGGCACGATTGAACAAAGCACCTGGAAATTCTCTATCGGGAATGACCCTCACTCCTTGGGAGGACAGAGATTACCTGCGGTCTTTCCAGCCGTACTGTTGACAGTTCGTAAGAAATACACGCCAAATAAATTCTGAGCAAGGTCTCCTTTTCTACAGAAGTATTCTCAAATGCTGGAAATCTCATGAATATACACAGCCCAGTTCCTCCCTGTTGCAGCTCGCCAGAAGAACTTGGGCGTAAATGTGGCTTTGTTACTCCTAAACGCATCTCCTGACTGTACTGTTGATTATGTTTTTCACTGCAGCAAAGAAAAATTATAAGGCTATTTTTATACAATTTGAAAGCACTTAATACAAAGTTACATGAATACACTGCATCATATGGCCTACCCGTGGAGAAAATACTGAAATACTACCATAGGGCTGTTCAATACTAGTTTTTTCTTTCAACTTTTTATCTTAATACTAGAAAATATATAAATCATTTACATGACATTATGCAAAAGAAGGCACAGCCGGTTATAGTTTACACAAGCACAATGCATAATACGCAGAAAAAGGGATTAAAAAGAAGCTTCACATCCTTATTAGATACATTGTTGCAATCCATTAAGTACTTCATCAACAACAGAAGTGTTCAACACTTGAGAGCTATGATATAAAAAAAATTATAATTCATTTAATGCAAAACAGATTTATATATACTTTTATATATAAACACTGTTTAAAAATGCTAACATAATAAAAGTAGATTATCCATGTAATGAAAAGTGCAAACCAAAGTAATAGAGGGTTTCACAATGTCCTTCTCATGACACAGGAAAAACTAGCCCATAGGAATGAAGTGTTAAATCCACCAATAAGTCCTTGGCGTGATGAGGCGTCATCAGGATTTCTGAGCGTTTGGAGAAAGCAGTACTGGGGAAGAGGCTCCGTCCAGACTGGGGAGTGGCACTGGTATGTGACCATTTAGCAGAGTTGGAAACTGTAAGAGGCCAAAAGGTAAAAGTTACTCGTTATCTCAAAGCATTCAGCCCAGAAGCGCATGCCTTTGGCATTAGCGACCGACTCCAGATGTTCTCAAGACTTGTCATTTCTATACAGTAAGATATATAGCAAATGCCTGCATCAGCCATTAGGAATGTAAAACAGAGGGTGAAACCTGAGCAATTTGTACACGTACGGGAATGTATAAATCTATTATTGGCTCTATTTTATATAAAAGTTCAGGTAACAACATGCCTATCATCACCCTGGGGAAGCAAGTGCTATAGAGAAATCTGCCATCCATTCTGCTTCCAAAAATGTTTTTCAGTCTACAAAATATTAATTAAAATACATCCTTTTTGTCTGCCCTTCATAAAAGCTAAGCAGGAAAGCTTTGCAAAAGTGAAAGTTGAGATGTAGTTTCAGGGCAGAAAAAGCACAGTTGTGAATACAAAGCATGGGGGAAAATTACTCTCGAGTAATTACAGTTTCTCTCTGTATTCACTAAGAAACCATAAACGAGCTACGCCGGATCATTCAGTATGTGAAGCAGCATATGTTGTCACTTAGTATTAACCTTCTGCTTCCGAAATACTGTGCAAAAAATACTTACTCAATACATAAGCCGTATGTTCCCAGTTCACGGCAGCATCCTGACTGTAACCTGCCTGCAGTGATGTGCATTGGCCAGTTCTTAACATCTGACCTGAGAAAAAGCAACGCAAGTAGGTGGAATAAACTTGCTGCAGCATGAGGCGGGAATTATCCCAGCGGCAGATACCGATCTGGCCTCCAGGCGCTGGGTTTCTGTTGGTTTGAGAGAGACGGAGCTGAATAACGGAGCTCCCGACTTCAAGTGTCTGGTGTATTTTTACCCCTTATCAGATCAGTCCTTCAACAGCCATCTGTGGTGTAATCAACCTCTACACGTGCACATGATCTGCTTGTAACAGGATTACCCTTCCAGTAAGATGCTGGTCAATGATACCTGTCTTCAGTTGAAAATGGGGTGAGCGGTGCAGGCCCGGCAGCGTGCCGCGGGGGCTGGCACCACACTCCCGGCATGGCCGGGACTGGCTGATAGCTATCTTTTAACCAAACCAAACCTCAGGAAACGTTGCCGTCGCTTCTGCCAGGACTAAGTAAACCACAGAACTTGGATTACAGGCTCCTGCTTTTCTAGTCTAGGTTTCTAAAGTGAGTCATGTAAATGACAATGTGTTTCATGTGATTTCTAAAGCTAACAAAAAGAGGGTTGTGTGATCTTTGGTGTCTGTCGAGGCGGGTGGCACGCAAATGATGCTAACGTCAGGATGTCATCCTTCCCCTGGTCTCCGCCCCAACCCAGCGCTCTTGTTCTTCTTCCTGTTGTCTCTGTAGCTCCTGGGGCCGGGCCGATGCTCTTTATTCATACGCCTCCATACAGTGAGGATCTGGGACTTGACTATGCCCTCTCAGTGCTATGGTCTATACAGTAGTTATAAAGAAAATACACTTAATTTAGTTAGCGCTTAATTCAGACTCATCTGGTAGTCCTTAAATTTGGCTGCTCTTTCTTGAATTAACCAATTCTGTGCAAGTCTCTTGCTGTTCCAGTTTTGCGGTAATTTCAAACTAATGCCAAAACATCAAAAGAAGTTTAATTACACAGCAGTGTGGCTTCAAAGGGAAGACTTTCCAGGTAGGTCAATATATCAAGGTAAATTGCATGGAAGGAGACTGCAGATTTCAGTGATGCTCTATAAAGGCCGCAAGGGTGTATGGGTGTAGGTGTATGGGAGTTCCTTTTGCCTTAGAAAACATCGAAGGAGAGTTTTTACCAGTTGTTAAGCATCTACGTGCTCTGTGAGGGAGTATGCGTGCAGTTGTGTCCAGCACTGCGAGAACAGGCTCCTCCTGGTTCGTTAAAAGAGGGACTGTACTTTCCCACAGGCTGGTTCTGGGCTTAGTGGGACCATGGACGTGGGACCAGGGCTCCCACCCTGGTCCTTGTACTACACAAAGACTAGTACTGAAGAACTGTGGGCAGTGCCACGCATAGTGCTATTGTAAACAGCAGCACACACCTGAAAGAAAAAAAAAATACGGGAACCCGATCTCTCCTCCGTGCACGCCAGCAGGCAAGGGTGCAGCTGCAGAGCTGCCCTGGCCTCTGGCTGCTGGCAGGAGTTCGACTCTTTCAACAATGACCAAACGTTCTTTCAGCTCCCAGCGCGAATGACCAGGTAAAAG
The DNA here is from genome assembly GCA_034782735.1 of Sagittarius serpentarius. Lineage (NCBI taxonomy): Eukaryota > Metazoa > Chordata > Aves > Accipitriformes > Sagittariidae > Sagittarius > Sagittarius serpentarius. The sequence continues at coordinate 13,804,313 of JAVKLA010000062.1, read as the reverse complement.
CAAAAAGCAACTTGTGAAGCAGCTCCAGCTCTTTCCTCCATTCCCCGGCTAGCCGCGTGGAGCGCGGGCTGGCTTGTGCAGGCAGCCCGGGGAGAGCTCTGCCTGCCGCCTACGCGGGATGACCAGCAGTTCGCGGTGGGGTTGGCTAGGCTTCAGTTGTGGTTGTCGTTTCCTACTTGCTGTTAAAATAAAGCCTCGTGATCTACAGACTTGTCATTGTGGCCTTTGCCTGAATTAAACATCATTTATGAGGCCCTCTGGGTCTCTCAGAAGGGAGAGAGCCAAGGCCACGCTTCACTTTCCGTTCCCGCAGGGGGTGGCCAGCGTACGCCCGTACAAGCTCATTCCAGGCCGCGGCGCAGATGCTTCTCTCTCAAATGAGATGGGTGGCTGTTTCTAACCACGTGTGCAAAACTAAGGTCCAACAGGGATAAACGAGTTCATCTGAAACACAGATAAGGAGGCCTAGGGCTCCATGCTCAGCTGTCCCACTAGAGGTAGAAGGACTTAATACCCCAGTGAGGACTCTAAAGCCCAGCCTGGGGTTGGGCAGCCAGTCCTCCCAAAGGTTCAGAGACTAGCATAGGGTCCCCCTCCTCTCTTAGTGCTGGTGCTCCACAGCAGTCAGGGGCTTCATGCCAGGGGTGTCCCTGCATTCTTCAGCTGTTCGGATGGCCATCAGCTTCTTCTGCTTCTTGCCAATTGGCTGAGCAACATAATTTCTTCTGTGACTTACTGAATCAGCTGTTTTGCAGCAGCTACAGCTGGAGCTGCTAATACCATCCCCACCATCCTCTTCCCAAGTCTCGAGCGAATGCTGCAGCTGAGTGCTGTGGCCATCACAGTTTACTCAGTAACTTTTGTATTTAGCACGTCTCTAAAACCTTGAGATTTTTTTACCGTCCCAGCATCCATGAGAGAGAGGGGACAATGGTGCCTTTCTCCCATTAGAGACAGAGAAGGCGTGCTCAGAGGTGTGAAGGAACTTGGTCGAGGACACATGGAGAATCTGCAGGAGAACTGGAAATGGAGCCTTCAGGTTCAGAGTGCCCTTATTATAAACACAACTGTGCCCTGTCTTTCTGAGAGAGAAGCAGCTCATTAAGACGGAAGGATAAACCTACACCTACCTTACTGTATGAGACCCAAACTGGTCTTGGTTTTCCCAGAGTCCATGTTCCACCACTCTCCTGGCTGGTCCCTGACTGCTCTGCACTCTCTTCCTGAAGCTCTGAGAGCTCAGTTCTTACTGGAGTCCAGCATTTTTTTGTTTCCTTCGTACAATCTGTGTGTGCCTGCTGCAGCAGACACTGCCCTGGAGGTTCTGACTCTGCTGCCAAGGCTTTAAGGAGGGTACAAATAAGCAGGCCTCTCTTTAAAAGTGCCCGTTAACTCGCGTGTTTTCTTAAACTATTTGAAAAGATCCAGAGCGATGTGAGGAGATGCTCCCCTGATGTCTCTTCCACACGTGCACTTTCAGAAATGAAACCTGTGCATTGGAAAGACCTACCTGGAACAGAGTGTTTGGTCCCTGCAGCCTGGCAGGACTCAGAGGAGCAACAGGACTGAGGCTGCTCCAGAAGTGAATGCTAGACAGCAGCGGGCTTGGGGTCAGCAATAATCCATTTGGGGTCTGCAAGACAAAAAAAACCAAAACACCCCATGATGCATGCCTCAGGAGTCAGAGCTCCATACAGCAGTCATAATCCCTAAAGTCTTACACTTCACCTTCTGGCTCTTTTTCCCAGTGAATTCAGACACACAGCATGCCGAGTATACTGGCCGGCAGCAACTGCCCATCCAGCCCTGCACCCTGTCTCCGCAGTCGGCAATACTGGATACCTCCACATTTAATACTCCTTCATATGCAGATTGAGTTCATTTCTATTGCGATTTGCTTATGGAGAAGCACAGTTATTGTTTATTTGAACCACACTCATGCAACTGTGTAAAATACCGTGCATGCCCCAATGTCTGTAGACAGCGCCTGGCCTCCTTCAGAATCATTTTCTACCTTCTGAAGGGCAGCAATTGCTTGAACTGACGGCAGCTTTTGAAGAATTAAGGCAACTGCGTGTGGAGCCAAAAGAGCCGCTGCCGGCCTTTGAAGTTTACTCCTCGGATGGAGCCTGTTCAAAATGGAAGAAGTTTCAAGAAACTGGCAGTGCACAGGCTGACACAGCGAGAGGCAGGTGGAGGGGTTGGGTGCCCAGAAGGACGGCAGGGACCACAGCTAATTGTTCGAGAAGAACTCAAATGGCAAGAACTAAGAATCCAAGGCTTTGCCCAACTCGGAGGTGGCTCCTTCCAGTGCCATGGTGCACCAGGATTGCTGGGAATGCTCTTAGCACTTCTAAAGCACAATTGGAGTGGAGGTAGAGTTAAAGCACATGCAAATCTCTATTCAAAGGAAGAAACACATTAATTATTCTATATCCAGAATAACTTTAATCTTTCCAAAAAAGAAGATGAAAGTGATGTGACAGTTTTGAACAAAGTATTTGGCATAATGAGCTAATCTCACCAGTAACCTTGATGCCAATTATCAAAATCAGGTCTATGTAGCAAAGCACTTAATGCAATTGGCGTGCACACCTAGCAAGTAAGTACATGTTTCACTGTGTAGGACAAGTGCCTCAGTCTTCTGCTGAACTGGGGCATCAGTTTGTCCAGAGTTTAAAATATGTAAAGAGAAGACAGAAGATAAGGAGTACCTCCTCCCCCTAGTAATGAGCACGTCATGCATTCGGGTACCTGCTAGCTTACACCACGGGCCGTCACATCCCGTTGCCAGGACTCTGCGGTGAGCAGGCTCAGAAAGGCAGGTACCACAGGTCACGTGGATTTTTCGAACGATGGACATATTATTTGCAAAGCAGTGCCTGAGGGAGCGGCTGTGGTGTTTGAGGCTCTGTGCAAACTCACAGAAATACAGACCTGCTCTGACGGGCTTGCACTGGAGTTCACAACAGGGTCAAACAATTAGTTTAACACCAGCGGAAGAGACGGGAGAGACAAGGCGCAGCAAACATTAAGGTCCTCCCAGTGAGTCCGTCCCAAGGCGTCTGAAAGGCTGTTTAATACAAAGACCTTGGCTGCTCTTGAAGGGGATGATTCCTCTGAGGAATCTCAAAAGAAGCAGGGTTCATGGAGAAATGCAAAGGGAAAGGACACTGCCATCTCCCTTGCGCTGAAGAAGGTGGATCAGGGACACGAAATCCCATGGAAGAAACCACAGTTATGTCCAAAGGAGTAATAAATGTGGTATTGCTGGGAAAGCAAAAGGTGTTGATGCACGGCAACAGCAGGTATGGTGGTCACAGGAGTACCAGCGAGGGTTTGCATATATTTGGGTGACAACAAAAGGGGCAAAAAGTGGGTGGAGGCCTAGCAAGGAGAAAAATTCTGTCTTGATCTCATCAAGTGACAGCTCTTGTCAAGGTATCTGAGAAAAAATACCTGACAAGCAGGCAGTTGCAAACAGCTCCTTTACAAACACCCTCTTCCCAGGACCATGGTGCTTTCACGGGGCAGGAAAACAGCCCTACCAGTGAGAGCACCTTTCCTGTGCCGCTACAAGCTGATGCCCCGTGGGCAGGCGGCTATTGATGGGAATTTACGAGACTGATAAAGAACACACCGAATTAGGTCAGGATAAATACTCAAAGAGGTACTTACAGAAGAGCCTACTAACGTTAAAACAAAAGATGTAAGCAGTGAGACCCAGCAACATTTGACTAGGGACACGGTATTTTCCCAGCTGTACTAAGAGCTCCAATGAGCTATGCCTCGGTTCTTTCATTTTTTTCCTCTAAGCAGCTGCAGACATCCAGAACTGAAAATGCAGTTCTTGAGAGGGTCTTTTGAAAATAATGAAGAAAACTTGGAGGTGTTTATTCCTACCTAGACAGAGCCAGAGCAAGTCTTCAGAGAGAGAGAGGAGATTTGAAACTGAGCTGCTCTCCATTCATCTCTGGAAGCATGTTAACATGCCTAACAACAGCGCTAAGCAAAAGCTCATGTCCTCTGATGATCAGAGCACCAATGTCTGCAAGTTCTGCCAGAGCCAGGAGCCAGCCAAAGCAAGCCTCCAAATCTGTTAATATTTAATGCGAAAAGAGCACAGGGCCTCCCCAGGCTTGTTCTCAGTATCACCATCCGCCAAGCGTCAAAACCACCAGAGGAAACATAAGTGTAAACACCACCACAGCACAAGCTATCCTTAAATTACACGTGGAAATTGATGCGTCACTTCATTTTCTGCCCTCACGCAGCTGTACATCTGGTATTAGATGTGGAACCCAGTGGGAAGTTCCTACTTAAAAAAACGGCATTATAATCTAAGCATAAGAACAGTTTAATAGAAATAATTCATTGCACAGAGAGGATTATGTTAAGCAACGATGCTCATGGCTCCTGACTTTCCGACAAAGAATGCGTGTAAGTACAAGCGTTTTTGTCACTTCTAGCTGTCAGATAACGGACAAGTGCTGTCACGGATACGTTATTACCCAGGTCATTAGGCACGTGCTGGAGCCTGAATGGTGTGTGTGGATACAATACAGACCACACACGTGCTGGCTGCAGGCACACCACTCTGTCCGTAAGGAAACAGCATGTTGTAAATGTTACAAATGCTAAAGTAGAGGCCCGAAGAAAAAGAGTAAGTCAAAATTATATATCCACATTAGCCAAGGGAGAGCCAACAAAAATAACAGGCATACGTAATCTGTAAAAGAAGCAAGTACTGAATAAAATCTTAATATCTCTCTTTGAAGCTAACTGAATGGAAAGCTGACATTTCTCTACCAAAGTATGGTACCGTATGCACTGACATCTTCAAACCCACTTTTCTCTTCTGAAATGGGTTGTGCGTATCACGCGCCCTTTCACAGGGCTTCACCCAGGGGCATTCCTCGTGACCGGCAGGTTCAGTGGAAAGCCATCTGAAATACCCTCTCCGGCAGCAGGACCTTCTCCGAACCTACATCATTCCTGGAGCAGGAACATCCTGTCTGACATCCTGTCTGCCGCTGGGATCTGATAAATCAGAGCTCGTTTTGAGATATGATGCACACTCTTTCTAGGATAATGGGATGAACTGCAGTTTTCCAGCCTAAATTATGGCTTTAGTTATTTTGCATTGTGGTATTACAGTTATCTGAACACAGCTGTTATACAGCTCTTATTTTATACTCACTAGGTCAAGTATTTAGGATGCAGGGTGCTTCTTACCCACACTAGAAAGGGAAGGCTAAAGAGAGGGGGAAAAAAGCTATATTGCTGTATAGCCAAAAGTTTAAATACATGGACCCGACATGGGTGCCATCTGCCTCTTCTGTGATAGGATAACCTGTAAAGAAAGATTTGTAATGGCATTAATGTGGGTAACAGTCATCACTGCCTTAGCTAGCCATCCCGCTAAAGGAGGGCCACAATCATCTACCTAATTCCCTTCTGTGTGTTTCAGGGACAGTAAGTACACCAGTTTATAGATGAATGAGAAAATCAAACGTTCAAAGAAATAATTACAAAATGAGGAAAGAAATCTCTGTTCATACTGATCATACTGAGTTTGGGGGCAGCAGTACATTAAAGCGAGCTTGTAATAACTCATGCTGTCATTGTGTCTGGTTGGTATCTGATTTGATTTACTTGTCAGATTTGCTCCCTATGAGCCAAATACTTACTGTGGTTATACCACAGTTAGAGGTTATGAGTGTCTGTCAATGCACCTCAATTTTGGTTTGCCACACTTCTGTTCTTCCTGCCAAACACAATTTCACTGAAAGGCTTTACGATGTCAAAAATGACAGATAACAGCCCACAAAATCTTTCTTTGCGACACAATGTCACACCTCGGTGGCTTACAGGTGTGGGGGAACTCCAACGGCTTTGTACAAACGTGCTCTGCAGCCAGAGAAAGGCTCAGTAAGAGCAAGTGCTGTGCTGGCCGAGAGCGCTTGCCGACGTTCTCACCTCTGCCAGGCCTCCGTGCCGCCCAGGCACACGATGCTGCCCACAGCCAGCGCAAAGACCTCTAACACCTGGCTGCACTGCAGGCATCGTCCCTGCAAACCCTCTTCGAACAGGGAAGAGGTAAGGGGATTCTGGATACAACGTGAGCCCCAGACAGCCCGAAGTAAACGAGAGCTTGTAACACACACCTTTGTCTTTATTTATTTACTGTTCAATTTTTTTTATTCAATGCCAGTATTTGCATCAACTTTTATTTGGGGGTGAGAGTGATGTTAGGGGGTGTTCCCCATTGGGATAATTTTACTCTTGGATTTTTTGTCTAATTTTGCAGTGGTAGCATAAGGTAAAACTCACCGATGAAACACCTGGTCATTATCTATGTGATTTTCCTCTTCTCCTCTGAACTGCTAGCTTTTTTTCATAGACTTGCTTGAAAATGAGAACTCACCATTGACGTTACCACAAATAGATGATTAAGAGGAACAGAATAACCTACTGGTTATTCAGTACCTCTGTCTGAAAGGAAGCTCTGGCAGGTACTCTCTGCATTTGTAAAACTTTGGAAATCAAAACTGGCTTAAGAGCCTTGTCTTAGAAACCACTTAATTTGCTCCGTATTCAAAAACTAATTAAAAGGTCACACTGTTTGAATGGAGACATCTAGTAGAGAACTCTAACCAAGCATCCCAGAGCGCACATGCTTAAGTCGTGACCTACAAAACCCCTGTGTTTTTCTTGTTGGCTTCTTCCTGCTTGTTTTGTAGACCTGCAGGCTGGTTTGAACTGACAAGCGATTTCACTCACGTTAACTAATGGCTGCCCATCTCTTTATCCCTTCAGGCAGTCGGTGAACTGTGATGGCTTTTCCGACACTCACATAAGGAACACCAGGCGGAACCTGCTTTCCACCCTTTGTTCACACCCCTGCAATGTTTCCCTCTTCCCCATATGGTATTTTTCCATCGGATGACGACAGACCCACAGAGCTGATGCTCTTGGCCAGACAGAGGGAATACCTGGCTAAAGCAAGAGTACAGGAGTCAGGCAGGCCTTACCTGCGCAGTGAAGAAAGCTGGAGTCAGGGATCCCGAAGGAAGCGCGGGGCTGTTGAGGGCGATGGAACCGATGTCGGTGCTGGAGAGGACCATAGGGGGGGCAGAGATTTCCAAGCCTTTGGGTTTTTTAGCCTTTGGGGGAAGAGATGGAGATTTTGCCTTGGAGCCTGAGGAGAGGTTCAGAGGCTCAAGGGAATCTGAGTCGTGGCAACTGGACTCAAGGAAGAGGCTCCTGTGTTCTGCAGGGAGGGGTGAGGTGGGAGACAGAGATGGTGACCTGGAGGAAGATGACGATGGAGATGAAATGCTGGCACTGTTGGGTAGCATTAAGGAAGATATTTTAGCTGATACTGACGAGCTGAGAAAAGCAGAGGCAGCTGCTGTTTCAGAAGTGGAAGGCAACGACACGATGGGCCTCAGAACTTGTTTGTCTGTTTTGTTTGTCACAAATCTTATAACAGTCCGAACTTCTTCGACCGGTGTGTTTCCTTCTGACTTTTCCTCCAGTTTTTCCGTTTTGATTGGCTTGTAAGGGTCTGGCTGGTTCTGCAGAGAGTTGATAGTGAAAGAGGAGTACAGGCCAGAGTGGATATATTCATTACGGCTTGTGCTTTTCAGTGCTGACAAGCTGTGCTTGTGCTGATCCCTGCTCTCAGAAGGCATCTTACAGTCGCTGTCCTGCAGCAAAAGGCTCTCTCTGCTGATTTCCACAGCATGTGGATCCATTTTTAAAATGTCAGGAAAGGAGACAAACTTGTACACAAATTTTTGTCCGATCACTTTCTTGATGATGTTCTGCAAATACAAAAGCAGATGCTAGAAAGATCAGCATTTTAGAGGCGCTGAGTACAGCAAACCTAAGGGGGGGTCACAAGGGTAGCGGGCACTGCTGCCTCCTCAAGCTGAGCAGGTAACTGCAGTGGGGCTCCTAACGCTGCTCATCCTTGGTTCATTCCCATAGCTCTGCTCAGCCAGGGAGACCACCCCCTGGTCCCCACGGTGCCTAACAAAATCACCATGAGTAGGTGATAAAGACCTGCTGGTGGGCTGTTTTCCTCCCGCCTCCTCTGAGTTAGCTTGGGAATATTTTCTTTGCAGTAAAAACAATTCCGCCGCCTTGCAGTCTCAAGCCATGCCACCATTTGCATTTCACAACGAAGGCAAACGCCTTCATTTATGCCTCCCAAAACTGACACCAACTACCCTGACTATGAAATACTCTTGGAATGTCTGCAAGGGACAAAACCACCTCAGCCCCCACCCCGCTCCAGTCATTTACCCTCCTGACCGTGTGCAGATAGACTGACCTAGGCTGACAGTGACTGTCCTTTCAACAGTCATGCACGACGTCTGTGACAAATGCAATCACTTGTATGGGTTGGAGAAGTACTTGTGGCCTGCTGTATCCCCTGTACTATCCCCAGGTTTGTGTTAGCCTCAGGACGCTCACTGGTGCAGGCAGAAGGTTTTCATCAGTCTAAACTGGTTATTGAAATTAGTTATTGAAAAAAATCCCAAACCTCTCAAAGGGTTGTAGAACTATTTATTTTTTTCTTCATATTTGCCATAATAAAAGTGTCCCCTTTATGGAAAGAACTGATTCCCTCTGAAATGTACATGTTTCCTGAGGGTCCTGTTTCCAGTCCTAGCTCTCTTCCCGCAAACCCAGGTACGCCGCCTGCTCTAACACAACACGCGGTATCCCCAAGGATGCAATGTGAGCTCCTCTGCAGTGGCACTTCATGGCACCAGGCGCTGGCCGGGCCTAGGGAAAGGACTGGAACATTGACCACCCTAAGCCAAGTGTCGTGGAAGACAAAAAGCAGTATTTCCTGAGATTTCCAGTGATTTCGCTCTTTCTGAAGCCCCCAGTGGAGAGTTTGTCTTTAAGTCACCTCTGAAAAACCCTTTCCAAGAAGCTTCCCTTTAGTGCAGCACGCCTGCTGCACCCCCAGCTGATACTCTGCAAACAGACACTTGCTTTGCTGTGCATATGGGAATGTAAATATTTACAATATACCTAAAAATCTAATTTGTTTTTCATTCTACCACAGATTCTCAGACCAGTAGCGCAAACATCTGTTAAATTGACTGAAAATGAAAAAAAAAAAAAAAAAGAAAAAGGAATACAAGCATCATCCCCGTTTATATATGGACAGTACCTAGTGCTGGGTGCTTGCAGTGCCCACACTACACCTTTTTTTGTCACAAAAGCAAGGCTCATTTTGGGAAAGAAGAGTCTGCACTCAGGTATCGGAACCTCTTCTGTCTTTCAGCTGAGCTACTGCACTCTGTAATTCATCTATCTGAATGTCCTGGCATTTCATTTAGGCACCTTCCTGAATACCTAAGTAATCCTACACAGAGCCCTGGGATGTAGCTTTGCTTCACAGGTCAGGAGCTGTCGCACAAACGGAGAAAGTTGTCTCCCAAGCTGGTAACAGGGATCTGTAGCAAGGAGGAGAATTAAATTCAGCAAGCTCAGACCAAAGGCACAAAACTGCCCTCTTCTATGCCAAACTGTACGCATGTCTACCCACCTGCTGGATCCTGCCATGCCTATTTTTGCCCTCCAAAAGTTCAGGACATACAGTTAGCCCACAGCATCTCAGTCTGCATAAGCTTTTATTCCCATGGCTTTAGGCTTGGTCTAGATTTTTTGGTTTTGGTACTAATTGGGTGAAACATTGGATGGACGCACTTCTTCTGCACTCTCAATATTACATTCTTCTTGAAAAAGGCAAAACCTCCAAACTACTCATGAAAAGAAACACCCCGACTGGATTTTGTTTTCCTTTTTTTAACATACATTTTTAAATTTAAAATAATACCTCCCCTCTGCTCCTGCCAGGTTTGAGTTATTGTTACATCAAGCACTGGCAACTGAGATCCTGCTTGGAAAATCTGACTCCCAGCAGAAAAAGATTACATGTATTTAAGGGTGGCACTTTTACACGGGTGCAAGCTTGAAACAGGGGAACACTGTTATTAAAAGCAACCGAATGGGCTGGTGAGTTTATACTTCCTCTGTTATTATTAAATATAGTTGTGTTTTAAGAAGGTCTCTCAGTGCAGCTCCTCTGACTCTGTAAGCCTGCAGCAAAGGCCCACTTAACGATGGCTGGAGATGAAGAGGATTTAAATGTAGATCCCTCAAGCACTTTGCAGGCTTCTCTTAAATGCGGAGCCTGAGGAAATCTCCATCAGGGTGTAAGAGAAAATAAGGATGCAAATTAATTAAGCGCCTCCAAAATGCCACTGACTTTTCTAAATTTTTTTGACAAATAATTGGTGCAGGTAGAAAGCAGCTTATTTTTTACCGTCACGTCAGTGATCTGCCAGAATCATTCTGAGCTGAGGACAATGGGTCAAACCACAGAAGATGGTGACAGACATCATGACAAGCAGGGGTTTTCCACCCTCAGTTTGAAAGGGCTAAGAAGGCCTCCTTATATTAAGGACTGCATTTGCAGGGAGACTAGACCACTTGCTTGGTAGCAGGACAGTAAGTACATGTGCACATTTAGCCCTTTTATTTTGTTGTGTGAATTTTCTAGGTAAATTGTGTGAGTAAATGAGTGCTAGTGGCTGCCAGCCAGGGCTGCAGGGAGCTCCGGGGCTGCGCTGCTGGGGAAGGCGGCTGCTGGGCCACTGCAGCTCCTGGGGAGGGGAACTGGGCAGCCAGGCCACGAGCAGGGGCTCCAGCTGAACAGCTTAAAAAAAAAATAAAATATCTTATCAAGAGACAGCACTCTTGACATTTAGAAAGAGCCAGGGAGCTGGGAATGCCCCTCTTCTGTTGGCTTCTTGACTGTTCCTCACTTGAACACTTTACACTTCCCCTCCTCTGTCCCCAGTCCATACAACAGTGACTACAGCAAATGTGACCACGTTCAAAGCAAAGTGCTTTGAAAGCTGCTGATAGGAACCGGGCACAGCACTGCCTGACGTCTGCTCTAGCGCACCAGCCGTGTTAGGGAGCTCAGGCTTATTCACACCACATCAATTCAGGCACGGCCTTCATGAGCACCTCCAAAACCAGCCTTACCCAAGTGCTCTGCATCACCAGCTGCAGGGATGGGTCTCTCCCCCTGTCCTTCTCCACAGACCAGCTGGCTGAGCTAGATGCCAAAGGCTCGGTGGCCTGGTTCCCCTTGCAGCTTAAACCAGGATATAATGTGGTTGGGGTTTTTTGTGTCAACTATGCATATGCACTACTACTTTTGGAAGCCCTCCCAAAATACACAGGAGCTGTTTGCCCATCTAAACAGCACATGACCTCTGGGTTCTTTCCAGTTTTTTCTTTCTTCCCAGAAGTTTTCCTGTGCATTGGTGCAACTCGGACTTCATTTCTTCTGCCATGTGTTTTTGTTTTATTTTCATCAGCTCTGACTATTACTCTCTATTTGAGCCATTGAGAGCTAAGGTGTAACTATACTACCAGTGTGACACAAGGATTTTAGTGGCTTGGCTCAAACCTGTTAGCTAGCAAGTTTGCTGACTGCAGGAGCCACTCGGGAGACTGAGCTGGGAAATGGGACCCAGTTGAACTCCAGACTAATTAAGGGCCTCAGGGGCGGGAAGACCAGATCAGGACTTTTTTTCTCCTCCCAGTTAGTGACCTATGATCAGGGTGCCCAAGATCTCAAAATTTATGTCAGAACAGGATGAACTTGTCCGTAGGTACTAAACGTCCCTGCTTGGGAAAGAAGGACCAGAGCTGTAGCTGCTGCACTTAACTCCCATTTGGATGTGTTGCGGGTTCCCTGGCTCCAAGAGTACTGAGGGATGCAACACGTGTAGGGACACTTAGGCTATGAATTCCTCAGAGGATTCTCTGAGGAGGGAGCTGGGCTGCCTCCAGCTATTGGGAACCCTACCCAGGGAGAAGGCTGCTCACAGTCCCATGTCTGAAGTATGTAAGCTGGCAGAAGGTACCTGTGGCTGCATGGTTTGCTCCAAAAAACGGGATGTGTGTCCGTATCAGTGTGCAGGCAGGCAGATGCCGTTAACGTTATACTTTATGCACTTATGCTTATTATATTGTATGCGTAGAAGCTAGATTTTTGTGAAATTTTTGATAGAGGCACAGGTGCTACTAGATCATGCACCTGTACCGACTGACCTTTGGAAGCGCAAGGCTCTGATTTAGCCAGATTTCAATCCTTCCTCACCCGCCTCCACCTGGAAGGCAAAGGCCATTCCTCTGGCTGGCATCTTTGGCCACGTTCACTGCTCTCTCTGCTGCAGTTCACTAGGGCGTCCCTTTCCTCTCACATCAAGCATGAACTATTTGCCACTCCTTTCAGGGGGGCTCTTGGGTTTTCTCCTCTACCCATCACCTCTTACTGCATATCAAATTCTTTACTCCCATCTTTCCATAAGGACAGCACTCAAGAACCACTTTTATGCCATTTCAGACGAGCACTTTCTTGACTTCCACACATCACTCTTGAAAGCAGCTCCTTCCAGTTCTCTAGAAAGCTAATTTCTAATGCTCCTTCAAGTATTTCCTTATAACATCTCTTACCTGTACCACTACAAAAGGTATAGCTGGTACTCTAGCACCATCATACCACTCTTGTTTCATTGTAATATTCTATTTCCCCTGACGTAACTCAAAAGAAGACCTTCCCAAAAGTAAAATAATAGTTTCCATTATCACTTTATATCCCGAAGTTCTGTAAGCAGACCAAGCAAGGGACCCTCTTCCCAAAACAATTCTTCCATGCCGCCACCCACACTGGGGCATTAAAAACAGGAACAAGTAACCAGGCTACTGGGTCTGACCTGTTATGGGAGGGGAGGTAATGCCACGGGCACCCCTGAATCCTAAGAGCACCTGAGAAGCTCTGCCCCCTGCACTGCAATGAGCACAAAGAAGCCCGTATTATTTATATCCTATACATCATACTGCCAACCCATCTAAACAAGTGGGCAGCCATTAACTGAAACTAAAATGATTTATTCTGTCTTTAGAAGACAGATTGAATAGCACTCACTGAGTAAAGCCTGGGGCCACATACTGTTCAGAGAGGATGCAAAAATACTGAATAGCTGCTCATCGCAACAGCATGTGACTGCGTAATTAAAGATGCAGCATAACTCATGCAAACATTAAGGTTACCCAGGGAACTGTGATTCTTGCATTTCCTAACTTCTGAGGGCTTGACTTCCACAACTTTTACATCCTATTAATGTTGGTATCTGCATCTAATTTCCTGGATTCACCCTCCTCTCAAAAAAAAAAACCTCATGGCGTAAAACTCACTAGCTTCCCGCTTGTGGTGTCATCTTGAAATATTCATGGGGACCTTTAGTAGTCCTGAAACCTCTAGAGACTTCCAAAAGGTATCTGTCATTACAGCTATCAGGAAAACAAAGTAACTGGGCAACTTCAACGAAAAGAAACCTACTAATCTTACTTTTAAAGGTATTTTAGTTGTACACATAAAGCTAAAGTGCTCTGCGTGGGAATAGATGTGAAGTGTTTTCTTGCCTGAAAGCATTACAAGAGATTTCTGACCGGCAGAAGAGTGTGACATGATGGACATGCTGCTCAAGCTGTAGGTAGAGAGAGTGCAGGATGCCTTTCCTCAGCGCTATCTGTCATCTGTTCTGCTGCTCTGTTGAGGCAACAGGGGAAATGCATTAAACAAAAAGGGGGGAGGGGAATTTGGGTAACAAACGAAACAGGAAATGGAAAGTCTTCAGATTATCCACAAACCTTTAGCAACCAGAATCATGGCAGCAAATTACAATCAAGACATGCCACACTACATTTCCTGGGGTGCTTTTTATGTGAATTTAACATAAATCTAGCCATCAGCCTCAAAAGCACATCATGCTTGCTTTCAAAGCCAGGCTAAGGAACTTGTCCTAATTGTGTTATTTTTCTCCGGTACTGGAATTAATTTACTTTTAAGTTCAGATGAAGCAGATGATGAATTTTAACAAGCCAGTGTTCCCCCCAAGCAAAATGGCAGAGCTCATAAACCTCCATTTATCCAGTGATCAGTTTTTATTTCTCCACGGTGAATAATTTCAAAGACAAAGCATGAAGCATTAGCTCAGTATCAGCTGTGTGCAGTAGCCACAGAGGGCAGCCCAGGAAAGGAAGGTCCATCCTATGTGCCACCATCACTTCTAAAAAATCACTGCCCCTTTTGTTTTGCAGAAGGGAAAGAAGAATGCCAAGGAGCCTTTCCTTCTCTCCTCTACTTCTTCCCTTTCTGTGCTATGCAGCATAGACTGATTTGAAGGCAGAGGAAGCGGTTAGGACCAAACCCAGTGCTGAGCACTCCCTGCCAGCCTACTAGGATTCATTACCTGCTATTTTACGCCAGTATCTCTCACACCTAAAAACCTGCAGCAAGTTCCCCTGTCCCTCTGCACTCTCTCAATAACCTGCCTTTCTCCACTGCCTGGGAGCCAACAGGGCACAACACACCATACCCACACAGAGAGTGAGAAGCTCCCACTCTTCTGCTAAAGGAGTTACTCCTTCAATTTAAACAGCAATAGCCACGGTTTTGTTTTGGGTTCAGACCCTGATCACATTACATGGGGAAGAAAGAGCTTATCCTTCTTTCCATCTAGGAGCTACGACCTCCATTGGGCTGCAGAACTCCTGGAAAAACGGGCAAAATCCTTGTGCCACACGTAGATAAAATCTGCAGACAGAAGAGAGCACAGTCCAAGAAAGCAGCTGTAAGAACAGCAAGCAATCGCCTCAGCCAGAGCTCAGCGAAGAAACTGTACAGCCACTCCTCTGGCAGATGCTGCGTGAGCAGAGACAAAACAGATGACAAAGGTGTGGGTGTGCTGGGGCAGGGGGGTGTGTGCAACTGAAAACAGTACAAGGGTGAAAAAAAAAAGGTTAAGGGATAAAAAGAAGAAAGGGAGCCTCAAGTTAAGGAGCCGTTACATTCCATTGATTTGAAGAGATCAGAGACATCTCAAAGGACAAGCGCTACAAATACCTCATCCCTTGTTTTTAAGCAGTCTGTTCAGTCACTAACTGTGTCTTTGGGCTCTGCCTGGATATGCTGTTCATCCACCAGCAGGCACTCTGTCTCCACGGATCCCAGTCAAGTTTGTAATCAGAGGGGTTATAGTCATACAATGAAGCGAGCTTCCTCATGCTGAGCAGAAGCCTTTTTAGCACTTAGTGAAGGGGAATTCATCACAGCAAGTGCTTCGAACAGCCGCTGCACTGTCCTCTCTGAATCCTTTTGTACCTTCTCGGTCAGGCCACCTTTGAAACATGTTAAGGGGAAAAATCTGACTTCTAGTGGACAAAATACTAAAAACATTTCATTGCAGAACTTACAGCTCTAAATCTGAAACTAAAAAATTCTTACAGGAGAAGAAGGAGTCCGTCCAAATTCCAATGTGAGCAATGAAAAGTCTGATCATCAAATTGTGCACAGTTAATTTGCTGCATCGCGCCCAGCCCCACTGTGCCCTTCAAGAATTAGTGCACTACAAATAATACATGACAACACTATTCTGAGCTCAGTTCAGCAACAGTATCTAGTTTCCTCTGCCTTGTGCAGGCAGCAAGCGTGCCATAACCGTGCTGAGCACTGGTGTTACTCACTGCGTTCTCTCATCTCACTGTCTTTTCTGAAAATCAAGATGAGAACAGACCACTAAGCATGGCTATGAAGTTTTCCTTTTTAATAGACAAAATCTGTAACGGTCCTTCTTTTTAATATTTGATCTTCAAAAATATAGGGAATAGTAAAACCAATTAATTTAGACATAAAAAAATGCCTATTTAAGGGGAACAAATCCTGAAAAGATTTAATATTAATTGGTAAAAACAACATAATGTTCATCCAAAAAAGGCTGGAGAAACAATTTGGAAACTCCTTGCATTTGCTGGAGTCTAAAATTGAGAAAGGTGAATGTGCAAGATATTTTAGCACCTCCATATTTGTGTTCTACAATTTTTTCCTTCCAGTATCTTGACACATCTGAGAGATCCCCTTCAAATATCTTTCAGTTATAGCAATCTAATACATACCCTGGTTACTCCCTGTTCTCATTTTTGCATTGTGTTACGCTGTTGCCACCTTGCTGAAGAGTAAGACCAAGGACTAAATGTCAAAGTGAAGGACGGTTTCACGAGAGTCACAGTGATCTTAAGAACTCCCACTGTACCGCAGAAATTTTATTTTCAGAGGCTCTAGCCACCAGTAACCTCTGCTGACCTCTTCTAGATTGTGGGCATGCTTGTGATGTCTGAAAATCAGAAGCAAATTGAATGATCTGAATAATTCCAGATTACTATGTTCAATATGTTATTACTTCAGATTTCAGTTCTAAATAAAGAGGTTGAAAGTGGAGCTTTCAACAGCCAACAGCTCTGCACTAAGTCTATGCCTACACTATGTGCCTGTAACCAGCTTCTGAGAGAGCGCAAATAACCACAGCTCGCCAGTTACAAGGTTGCTGCCTGAACAACTGTGCCAGTTCCTTGGGTATTACTAGTTCTATCAAACCTCAACAGATGTATCCGTGAAGGAGGGGCAAAATTCAGTAGGGCTTGCAAGGGCAGAAAAATTGGATCAAGAAACCCCTACCAAAGCACGTGTTCCACTATTTTGACTTGACATACCCAGAAGATAAGTTCCCAAGTGGCAGTACATTTAACATTCTACAGCAAATAGGGTCTTCACCTGAGATGAGCTCAGCATGAGACTACTACCTTGACAAACAGACCCAAACATACCCCTGCTCTGACACCCGCCATCTGACCAGCCACTTCTCTCTCTGTTTGCTAGTCTTATTCTGCACTTTCATCCAGTAAGACATCGCATTAGTGCTCTCTCATATATATTGCTGCTAATTAAATGATAGCAACATATAATGTAGACTACTGTTGAAGCCAACACAGATTTTGTCCTAAAATGACATAGTGGAAAATTTCCAAACTCTTAGAAACACTGAGCATTAACAAAGGAATAGTTTCAGTGAGATCCTGCTGAGGTAATACTGCACTGTCATAACTGTAGAAGTGTTTCAGCGTTGTATTTCCAGCTAATAAATTAGGACCCAATACAGTTGTAGAAAAGATTTACCAGAAAGCTCAGGCAAGACTAGCTAAAACACTGGCCAACAGGATCTATGCTACAAAGGATGCGTCCCACGAAACTGTGAAAACTCAGCCCCCGCCTTTTATGCTGTTGGGTTGTTTGTTTGTCTTTTCCTTGTTCTGGCATAGGTGGTACCTGCTGGTAAAGCTGCCACTCTGCCTGCTGCATCGCAGCATCGCTCACTGCTTTCTACCACCTCCCTGCGTTCCAGATGATCCTATGCAGGCTGTAATAATCAAACAGTTCTCCGTTATCAACAGTTATTTTATTGTTGTCAAAAGCTACAGAAAATATTGGGTAGCCAAACGCATAAACACATGAAAGCATCAGTAAGTGTAAACCTAGGTCAAAACCTCCCCTCCTCAGGAAATGGGATGTGCAGTGTTTTCCTATGCATCTTTTAGCTGCCCTCTTACCTTCCCTGTGATTGCCTTCAGTACTGCTGTCTGTTGTAAAAACTAGTTAGAGGAACTTTTGAATAGCTTCCACATAGAGGTGAAATGTTAAATGGTAGTGTTTCTCTTTTCTTAGTCTGCATGAGAATAACAAAATTTACCTTGTCATAATAGTATCTGAGCGCGCGGCTCAGCTTGTCATAATTCATATTAGTTTTGTTTTTTCTGAGTCCCCACAGCTTAGCCACTTCTTCTGCCTTGAGTAGCTTGAATTCGCCATCATTAGACGTCCAGCAAATCAGGTGCTCATGTTTCTGGTCTAGCAGCAACTGCAAAAGGAACTGCCACAGTGTGATTGCACTCTCCATACCTACAAGGGACAAAGGAGAGCAACAGTGTGAAAAACATTTGGGAGCAGGTGTTCCACCCAACGCTCGTTTCAGTAATAAGCTCTGTGTAGGAGTCGTCCTACATAATGGAGCAAAGGAAGCTACTATTATCATTTACAACCAAACACCCACAAGACCTACAGGTCTTGCACTCCCGTTTCAGTATTTTTTCCACTGCTATCTTCTGGAGGGACAGATAAAATAGAGTAAGTATTTAGAAAAGCATTGCCCACATAGTTCACATGGTATACAAAGTCATCTCCAGTTGGGGTCTTCAATTCAAGGTATGCAACCACCCTTGAAAGGAACATACGGGGGGGGGGGGGGGGGAAGGACTTGATGTATCT
>JAVKLA010000062.1:13769728-13781632 GCA_034782735.1 Sagittarius serpentarius | reverse complement strand
CCCCCTCTGCATTATTGATTTTCATTCTTTCAACCGTGTGACCCCCCCGCTCCCCCCCCCCCCAAACCCACCAACTGCACGATCAGAGTGATACAAGGTGATCTCCACACATCAGATTTTAAGTTCAGGACTGATTCGGGAAGGAGGCAACTCAGAACATCTGTGCTGGTAATACCACCCCTATTCTTTTCAACCAAATTCAGGGACTAGCAGAAATGCCTAAACTTAGAGCAGCAGCAAAGTAAACACCATAAGCTCTCCCTGAAGAGAATAATAGAAAAGGACATAGACATCCGCAGGACAAAGCATCCCATCTAAGAGATGATTTTCCTGTAAAGGGGGTGCCCAAATTCCTCATGTAGGTGAGAGGCCCAAATGCCAAACACTGGCTCTCCCCTTAGTGCGTACAGACTGACTCCTGCCAGCATGAGCAAGCATTTAGAAAGTATTACGCAAGTTACACTAGAAAGGGTTAAGATGTATGAATACACATGCTGATGAGCTGCGTGACCATTTTTTTTGACCAAGACAATACATACGAAATTCCACATGACAAAATGTCAGTAAAGTGGTATTAAGGTCCAGGAAAAAAAAAAAAAGTCATTAACCTGCTGGGCAAAATAAAACAAATAAGCAAGCCATCTTAAATCCAGGCAGTAGAAAACCAAGAGGCTCAGAGACAAAGCTAGCTAAATAAAAAGCTCAGTATCAGAAAGATTTATGACATGAACTGCGAGATAAGTAGGATACTCTTTGGGGCATTAAGTTTTGTAGGACTCTCGCATAGGAAAAGCTAGAAGAAAAAGGCAGAAAGCTGGAAAGCAGCT
Organism: Sagittarius serpentarius; assembly: GCA_034782735.1. Classification (NCBI taxonomy): domain Eukaryota; kingdom Metazoa; phylum Chordata; class Aves; order Accipitriformes; family Sagittariidae; genus Sagittarius; species Sagittarius serpentarius. Next base: position 13,780,805 of record JAVKLA010000062.1, on the reverse strand, counting down.
CTGTAGCATTCAGGATTCAGGACCTCTGCAGGGATCCTTCACTTCCATACAACTGTGCTACAGCTGTGTTCTTGTCTTCCATTCCCCCACATACTCCAGGTTTCCTACCTGGATTCTTTCTCCCCACTTTATGTTAGCTCCCCCACAGTCTTCCTAAAACAAAGAGATATACTGCTGATCCTGGACAATCAACATGAACAAGTTCTGAAGGCTAAAACTAGGAATCCCTCCAGGCACTGGGATCAAAACCAGCGCGTTGTTGCTTTAGCAGGTCCACAGAGGAACATCTGGGACTCCGAGCTACAAACCAGGTCGTAGGACTTGGGGCAGAGGAGGGACAGCGGAGTGGGACAGTCTGGCTGGGGAGCCTAGAGGCTGAAAAAATCAGCTGGAGATCAATTAAATCAGGAAGACATAAAAGCCGTTTCAGCCAGCATTATGCACTATAGGTAGTCACAGAGAGATGGTGATCAGACATGTACATGGAAAAGATTAAGAGTCAGAGGCAGGGCAGGGAAATTAATTTCCCTTAGCGTATGAAGAAACTGCTGATTCCTTCTGTAGCCAAAGCAGCTGCAAAAGATTCAGCTCCTTTTTGTATGCCCCACCACAGCAGGCACACACCTCCACTTACATTTCCCTTACAGGCAAGTGTGTGCTTTTGGAAGCACACAGCATTTGTCTGTAACAGATGCCTTCCCCCCCCCCGCCTTTTCGACTACTCGGGAAAATGTGTGTATATTTTTTGTACATCCATTTACTGCTTTTGTATCCTAATTCTGGCCCACAGCACGTTTCTCTGAGCAGCGTGACGTGGGGCATTGTTAGCTTCTCATTCACGTTAGCATTCAGCTTCCTTTATTTCTGCAGGTTGCAGTCAGGAAACTGGAAAATGGGCCACAGGAAACCTGGCCTCCTACATCTGTCCCAGTTTGTAACAGCAGCTCTGGTTTTATTTTTCTAAGTGTCTCAGGTTCATTTTAACCCTTGAGATGACTGCTGCAACAACATGTGAAAGAATGTGACTGTTTTGTCATTATTTTTTTTTAACCACCATTTCCCAATACTAGAAACTGAGATTTTGCTAAACCATACTCATTTTAAAGTATATTAATACTTACAAAATAAAGTTATGTGAGTTTTAAAAAACTTTTGTTGGAAATTACCAAAACAATTCCATTCCATAATGACAAATATCAAAGACTATCTTTTGAGAAAAATATGGAATAAGGCAGTCTCTAGCTGTTTCAGCTATATACATTTTTAACATAGTTCTAAAGCGAATGTCCGTATGGGAAGTTGAACAGCTTACAAATCCCCTAGGCCAATTTTGCTCTTTTACATTTTAGTTTCTATAAAAAAACTGCAGCACACTTATTTTGCATGTGATTACAGAAGCAATAGGGTACTCATCGAGAAAAGAAACTTTTCTAGAATAATCAAAAAATCAGTCTGCCGTAACATTTTCCACTGAAAATTCATCTGTACAACAAGTATATAATGAGAGGTTAAAGTCAACTGCCAAATCTGCCCAAATGTTTGCTCAGAAACGTTTGAAAGAACAAGGCAAAAGTCTGAGTCAGTCCTCACACTTTATTTCTCAACACAGATGCTTCAAGGGTGATAAATAGGATGTGGTTGGTGAAAAGTTAGTGATTCTGCCAGAAAGGAGGAAAAACAAACATCAATTTGTTTACTCAGAAAGTTTTCAAATACTCATCAAAGGAGATCTTGCTGCTAATTTAATTGGCCTTGAAAAAATAAGCTTGCAACTAAGTGTGTAAATGTACCTGTTTTAACTTGATGCAGAACTTTCTCTGTTAAAGGTAATAAATCAAACTAATGGTGCAATCCATACCCAGGGCACTTTAGGGAACTGTGTGTATGATACAGAACGCTGGTAATTTTTCCACATCCAGCAACCAGGACATTTCCTGCCAGAGCATCCTCCAAGCTCTTCCATTGTGTTGAAACTGCAAAAACTTTCTAAATCAGGACTTCCTCCTATTATATTTTGGAGGCGTCTTTCTGGGAAATGCAGATTCAAGTGAAAAAAAAAAAAATAGGAATTCCTGCAGCACCACCCAGTGGAAACATCAGAAAAAGTTACAGAGTGCCCCAGCACACAAGTTCCAATTTGCTGCAAAACTACAGTAATACTGCCACACAAACGCAGACTGGTTTAAGGATATGCCAAAAAAGCACAGAGGGTTCTGCTGGCCGATGTACTTAACAGAGTCACATGAGGTATGCCTACTCTGCTGCTCCTGTGTAATAGTCTTCTCTTCATATTCTAATTTAAAAGATTATTTACAGTAATAATTTAGAAGGTCTCCTTCTCCAGCAAGAATACCCACTGTTCTGGCCCAGCACATTTAAAAAAAATAAACAGACTCTTGTGGTTAAGAGCAACACAAAAGAGACAGCAGCAAGATCTAGCAAAATACTATAGGATAACATCAAGTTCCACTGCAGAAAAGAAAGCATTCACACACACGTCCAGTAATGCTTCCAGTAGGTACATTTGGTAATACAGTGTTTGCAGTTTTTAATTTTTTTAACTAAGTCAAAGCAAGGGTGAGGCAGATGTCCAAAGGAAGAAAGTTCTGCAGCCTCCAAATTAATACAACAAAGGGCTGGTCGCCTGCCAAGCAGAGGTGTGATGACACCACCTCTAAAACACGAGTGCTTTCAGATTCTCCATAAGGATGCAGTTCAAGAAACAGTTTTAATCCAACTGGAGTAAAAACCCTTAGCAGGAGAGAATATGGCTAGTTGCCTCCCTGTGAAAGGCTTACAAAGTTAACCTGCTCAGCTATTTCTAAAGCTAGCTGTAAACAAAACGGCATAAACCCATAATGGCTCCAACCGTTCACCTTGGGACACACATAAAATGAATGCAGACTCCTCACACTGCTTTCTGTCTGCTCATGTGGTGCACATCTGTGGCATGCTGGCAATACACTACACTGCAATCCGAGGGACTTCTGCTTTCAAAGCCAGCCCTATATGTTTATTTTTCCCATATGACTTTCTCTTACATTTTTGTCGGCATCAGTAGGACACAGATCATGATTATTTGACTGTCCTATACAAAATTTCTCATAGTCCCTTTGATAAATTCAGAGAAACTATGCATGAAAACAAAAAAATAGCTAACGAGGGCAGAGAATACAGCCTCCAGGAACAGTGGCTATTCTGAAAGTATACTTATCAAGCGATGATTACTCCCAAATGTAAATGCTTCTTCCTTATCTGTACCCCCTTCTACTGAAGTATGAAAATTTCCGATTTTGCGACAGCAGACCAAACACTTTGTACCTTATGCTAGTGGCTCTCATATTTTAAATGTGTATTGATACTATCAACTGTCTCAAATGCTGCTTTTAATACATTTCATAGTCAGATTTTTAAATGAATCTTCCCCTCTCGACTGACTTTTCCTAGACTAAAAACTCTGATAGACAAGCAGGTCTTTTTAATACTGTGAGCAGAGAGGAACCTGGCCAAAAGGACAGGAAATGCAGTCCTGGGAGTTCTGTTCAGGCAAACCGAGGTGGCTGGCAATTTCCGCAAGACCTGAAGCGCAGCAAGATCATCGCAGCTTACACTGGCACTCAGAGCTCGCCTTCCTATACACACTGAATTTTCAGAATTTTCTGGATTAGCAAAATGAGCCGTTAAATTATTAAATAACACAAAGGCTTACCTCTATATTCTAACGCTGCAAGGGGAGTCAGTCATAGCATTACACTGAAAATGGTGTAACGCAATTCAGCAGATGGTAACCTACATACATATAGAGACGTTTTACCTGGAGAATTTCTTCCCAGAACGTTAGCACTATTGCAATAGTTCTTGGAGCATGAGCCAGGGTGTAAGTTTCTCAGTCACAAAAAATGAGCAACTAGTCACAGCGCTAGTCAAGGTCCATACTTTTCACCTTAAATGCTATTATTTCTGTGTGCAATGGTCTCATATTAAAAAGCTAAATTAAGAATCACTCTTACATGTCAAAATCTCAAAAATCTGCTGTTCTCCTTTCTCAGTGCTAATCAAAGTTCTGCTATGCATGTTTATCAGCTGCTAAACTAAACTGAAACCCAATTAAAAGATTCTTATCTTCTGACATTATTCACTTGTCTACTACCCCAACAAGAACCTGAAGGTCACACCTACACATTTCCCCTAACATCGTTCATTAAACACTGGAATACCCAACAGAACGTATCATAAAATACACAAGATTTCAGCCAACAGAAGATCCGGTTGTTGCTCTCCTGTACTGTCTGTGTCCTGTGTACTTAAACTAATTCTCATGGCTGCTGCGAACAATGAAGGGGCGACAAACGGGCTGCTATTTCAATGATTACAGCAAACTCTGCTGTATACAAAGTGCCTAGATCGCCTGTGTTTAGAAGTGACATCAACACACCAACCGGTTTGTTAGGGTCTCTGCTGCTCAGGATACGTAACAGGCGCTATTTTGATTTGTACGCTGAATCCTGGGTAAGATTCCATGTTTAAATAAAACGTAAAGACTCTATCCCCTCTCCTCAACTTTGATGAGATTGCACAGTCAGTTTCATTGTACCCTACTCCCAGGGAATCAATCCAGCCTCGATACTGCTGTTTTGGAAGCATTTGCATCACAGATCTTCAGTACTGAAGCAGCAGCACTGAAGGAGTGCTGCAGTCATACTTTCTATACCAGCCCTATTCCACACTCGCAGTTTGCTAAACTAACCACGCACGCCAGTTGCTCTGAGTCTGCTCTGAGTCACCAGACTTCACAGAGGTCTATATCTAGAATCTAAACCCACATTCCCATCTCAGCTATATTAGTATAGCATGGAAGAAATTCTCTGAAGGTAGTCAGCTTTCTCCAGATTTCACTAACAGAGCCGCAATAGGAATTGGTTCTTACTTTCTAAATGCTTTTTAAAGATTGTTTCTTCTCACGAATTACTTTTAATTGCTGGGAAGAGATAATAGTGGTACTTGAGTCTATAAACTTTTTGTTTGTGCTGTGTTGTGACTTGATACAACAGAGGCCACTCAACATTACCACAATATAAACATTTCAAAACAGTAAGACTCATTAGCATCCTTCCCAAAAAGCTTAAACTGAAATACATCTGATCAATTTTCTTAATATCAAAAAAAAAACCAAAAGAGATGAAGAAATATACAGAGATACAGTAAAGAGGTGCTGTCACCACATTAGAGGCAAATGGATTCGTAACAGAAATCTGTTTTCCAGATAACTGTCAGCTGTTTTGCAACGTGAGGATGGGAAACTTACAGGAGGACATTTGATTAAAAACATTTACAGTCTTTAGATGAAGTATGTAATTCAAGTCTACAACTGCAAAAGCATATTTTACACAAACTTCTTTGTTCACTAATAATTTCAGAGAAAGACCCATCTTGTAAAATTACATTAACAGGACTTACTACTTAGGTTAGTGCTTGGAAAGGTTTTACCCATTTTGAATGATCGGTAAGAATCATAAAAATTACATTATTTACATTACATAATTTAACAACAGCTAAAACTAAAAGACAATGTGTAAGATGTAAGTTTTCCTCTTCTAGTACCTCAAATGATCTTTAAGTTAGGATCCACAAGATAAAAAAATTGTATACTTTAAAGCTGAAGAAACTAAGGCACAGTTGTTTGCATGGGAGCAATGTAGTAGTCCGTATTTGCAAAGATTATCCAAGCTATATTCCAAATCTTCAAATATTGAGCAGTATGTTGGCAAGCAGAGACACAGACGTGACTGAAATGGCTCCCTGAAGTGGGTCTGGGGGAAGCCATAGAATGGGCAGTATCCTTCACATACTCAGTACATCCTGACACTGCAAAATTTAGAGCAAAGCTGTGGAAGACTGGGACGACCCTCAGAGCGCAAGAGCTACTCCAACGCCTTAGTTAGTTACACTCAAGGCGTATGCTAGCATTTAAACGTTTGCAACATGCAGTTAGTCTCAGTGCATTAACAGAAGCGCTGGCACATCTAAAAATAAATACATACCCAAGTGCTTTAAAAGATCAAAACAACCAAGTTTGCGGCTTCCTACAGAAATTCTTCTCCTGAAGACCTGCTCAGATGCAGACAGAGCACATGGTATCGTCTTTAGAAACCTTTCTTTACATAGCTGATATTGATATTTATCTTAAAAGTTCATACGTGTCATCATCTAGGTGAGCCGTTTTCAACATGTGGCCTATGCATGCAGGGGTCAAAGGATTCCTCCTGAAGGAGAGGCAAAAGTACCACAGTACTCCTACAGTGGGCTCAACTGCAACACAGGCATCTGCGCAACTGCTCAAAAATAATCATGGATCCACAGATACGAAAAGGACAAACCGCACTGCTCTAGACAGTCACGGCAATGCTACTTGAGCAAGCAGGCCAAAATCAGACATGGTGTTGGTAACTGTAACTCCATAGGAGTAAAAAAATATAATTTTCAGCTGAGTTGTATCTGCTTAGGGCATGGCAAAATTTGGCCTCCAATGTTCTTAACCGTAATATAACTTTAAATTAATTACTTAAATACTTATTCAGTACACTATGAGATACTGACCATGAATTACACTGATTAAGCAGATCAACAATTCCAGGGTACTCTTTAGTACTGCTAAAACTACCACAGTATTCCTACAAAATTAAAAATGCAGAATGACTATACAGTTATTAATCGGCATTGAATTAGCTGGCAGGTATTGCCGTAGTGGTACTTTCCTATCAATGCTTACGGCAGGTATTTTCTTAAGTTTTTGCTTTTAGAAAAGCAGCAAGTTTCTGTCAAAGAGCTTCTGAATTAAAATCCACTCTTAACGGCAAACCCTTAAGAATCTGAATTCTGATATAATTACTGGCATATGAAACCACAATGAGTTAAAGAAAGTTTTAGGGACAAAGATGCATTTTCTTTTTGTGAAGTGCACAGCTAAGAGGTACTTTGTGCTTCATCTGCTTTGTTTCCATACATGCAGCCTCGTATTTAGCAGTGCAGTGAGCTGGACTTCCTGTGCCTACACCTTGACATTCTCCTCAAAATCGTGACTAATTCTTTAATCATTCATTATTCAACAAAATACTTCAACATGAGAACAGACATATTCAGTCTTTCAAGAGCTCTCAGCAGCCTCCAGAATATTAGTTGATTCATTTAACAAGCCACAGACGAAGTAAACATCTGTGTAATGATTCAAGACTGTGAGATTCCCTGTTGTGAGAAACACCGAGGAGAAAGCCATGGTGAATCAATCCGGGGACATGCAGCGCAACACTATTTTCAAAGGCCGGTAAGTGACAGCCTATTGCATGACCCATTGGGTGCGGTCACAAAAGATACAGAGCAGCTCAAAACCAACAGTACTCTTCGAAACTGGCCCAGGCTAACACGTCTCCTATAATCAGCACCACACCTCTAAGACGGATTCAAGCAGCAGCGTCCAGGCGTGCTGCACATTAGAGCCACTGCCACCTGAAGAAAACCATGAGATGATAAATAGTCTGAATTGCACAAACGTGTCCAACCTGCCACATCTTTGCAGGAAGTACTAGCTAATTTACCAGTTCTTTGCTATCTTAGGTTACTTAGTACTATGACAGAGAACCACTCACAGAGATAACGGTAACTACACGAGCATACAAATAACTGCGTCTTGGTTCTCCCAGCTTTATCCCACTCTCCCTTATCTTTAGTAGCCAAATGTCTGTTTATTTTGGCATCTGTTTCTTTCTTCTGAAGCAACATGTTGTCATGTGATTGCATTCCCAAGGCTAAGATTTGTATTTTCTACACAGCTGATGCATCTGTGTCTGTATTACGTATACCTGTCTTCTGACACGTAAACATATGACCCTCAGAGCAAGCAACAAGATCCATGCACCTTGGTGAACCTGCAAAATGACTTTCATTCTGTGCCAAGTCCTCCAGAACAGATTTTTAAACTAAGGCAGATTTCAGCTTCAGTTGTGTTAAGTCACTTGATCCATAATACCTTCCCATAAGAGTCTCTCAATCGTAAGAATGCCTCCATCCCAAGAAGGGCCTTACAACAAGAAGGTAAAGTTTACATAATTGGACTTCATGCACAGCAAAGGGGAACACTTCAGTCTTTGGAGCGAGATATTTGATTTGTTTTCATGATTTAAGTTTAATGAAATAACATTAAGTAACAGGAGCAAAGAACCGCTGTGGGTCAGTAAGCAGCGAGAACTGCTGATGAATAAAACAAAACAGATTTTTGTTTCTACATATAAAAGCATCCATGTGCATAGTGGTTTATAAACACAGTTACAAAGAAGGCTATAGCTGAGTTTCTTCCCCTGAGATTGTGTTGCTTATTTCAGCTGCTGCATCTAGGTGGAGTTGGTGATACCAGAAAGGATGTAAGCCTGTAGGTTTTTTCTTTTTAGGAACAGCTGATGAAGGTGATTTGTAAAATCAAGATATGAGCAATTATGATAATATCTCATCCCTTAGCAGACACTATATTCTTCTCACACATTTTCATGTTTTGTAAATTAACCCAGGTAAAGAGTAAAATCATAGTTAGTGAAAACAACTTTAAGACATTTTTATTATTTGAGTGGAAACCATCATGCACTATTTGATATTTGGGTTTTTTGTCTGTTCCAAACAGAACTGTTGTATTTTTACCACATCTATGGATTACTTCTCATTCACTCTTTCAACCATGCAGAACACACAACCGGTACACTACTACTACATCTTTTTTTTTCTATGAGGACATCAAGACGTTTTCACTTATGCTGAGTGAATACAATGTATGAAATTTATATAGTGTAGATAGACTATATATATATATGTCTGTACATACGAATGTGTGTGCTTCATCTACACTGATTCAGTAGATGGCACACTGAAATTCCAGCAGTATTTAATGCAGTAAGTGGACAATTTAATGTCCACATTTTAAAGAGAGGTAATAAGAGCGAGGGAATGCACTTCAGTAAGAGCTTTGGTGTTGTACACCACACTAACTGTTCCATAACATATTCAACAGATTTTTGAACATTATGCCCAGTAATGCACCTCTCTCTCTAAAATTTAGAATTTTACAAAAGGAATAAAACTCCAAAACCGGAAAATAGCTCTCACTACCTGATGACTGCATTTGATTGAAACAGAGATTAGGCATTTTCTGTTTTACGTACTATTCCAAAAATTCTTCTCTGCCCAACTAGGAAATCAAGAGGCATCTGTGTCTGGAGATTGTATCACTAATCCATTAATAAAAGTCCTCTGTAAAGCGATGTTAATGAAGAACTTTTCTGTGCAGCTTGGACATAGGAAGTACAGGAAACACTGAAGATCCTCAAAGGTAAACACGTGGTACACTGTAATTAGTTCGCCATCCAAGTACTACTTTTTTGCACAGTATTTGCTAGTTTAATGCTATTACATGACAGTTCAAGTAAGCAGCTAAGTGTTATTTCCTATTACATGCGATTTTATTCACATTTTTTGACATTTCCTTAAGTTAAAACCCGCTTGCAAGCAAGACTCCATTTTCTTTGTTTGCCCCAGACTTTTTTTTTGCAAAAAGTTGTTAATTTCTAATTTAAAGATCAGTGGGGCATGGCAAAAATCTTTCTAATTCTGAACACAGACTTCTTTCATGACCGCTATGAAAATAAATCATCACAAAATTATTACACAAGCCACTAAGTCAAAAGTACTATGTACAAAATCACTTGAAGACTAGATATGTAAAGCACCAATACAGGAAGGTTATGTGAGTGAATATACTTTCCAAACATGCCCATCACCTCAGTATCTTGGCACAAGAGCATTTATTCATGCAGTTACGTACAATTGTCCCACATGCGTAGAACATGCCTATCGTAACACAGCCTTCTGTGTACCTCATTTCTGCACTTCACCCTACAAAACTATTTATGCATAAATTACATTTAATCTGAAATAATCGAGAAGTCTGTATGAGGAAAACAGGAGATGAACCATGACTTTCTGCTTGAAATTAAGAGAAACCATTGACTTTTGAAGTTGGAGTCCTCATGACCGAAAAGATGCTGCATTGTATAAACTTGTCTTAGCACTACACTCCTAAGTAAATAAAGATGTAACTTGCCTCCCTTTCAACTGCAATGTTAGAAAGGCTGACAGGGCTTCACAAAACCCTCCTGTGTTAGGGAACGGAAACTCCTAATGAGATTAGTTGGTGTGTGTGCAGACATTACTTAGCCATGACTAAATGGGCTCTCTTCCTGCAGCCAGTGGAAAATTCAGGGAACTTTTTCCCCCTGCAGCATCAGAGTCCCTCTAACCTTCAGCAAAGCCAGATCCAAAAACAACTCTCCACTTTCTCTCCCTTTCTCTCCCTCTCCCCCCCCCCCCCTTTTTTTTTCTTCCCTTGCAAACATTTTTAGTGTTTTTTCGGTTGGTCGTGGAAACTGTCCACGTCGGCCAAGGGGTCTTGGGGCAGGGGGTGGCTAAGAAAAGCGGGGAGGGGGAGGGCCGGGGAGAAGGCAGATGACTACAAAGGAAACTGTAAAAAGGAGCAAATATATAAACCTGAGAGGGAGAAAACCACAGAGTTTCTTTGTGAGCTGCAGTGACTCATTTTCAAGATGTTGTCTGCTGCCAGTTTCAAACCGGAAGCGCATGGCAATTAGTCTTGCTGTTTCCAGACAAGCCAGAAACTCTCCCGACACTTTTTTTTTTTCTTTCTTTCTTTTTTAAAGCCCCTTCTGCAGTTTCTGCAGGAGCCTTTCCTTCCCTCCGCCCCCCCCCAACCCCCACCCCCCCAACCCCGGCCCCGCTCGGCCTCGCATCGGCGCCGGGGACCCCGCGGCACCCCCCGCCGCCGTGACAGGCACCCGGGCGGCCCCCGCCGCCCCAAACGCCGTTATCGTGATGCTGCTCGGGGTGGGGGGGGCGGCCCCGGCAGCCGGACACCGAAGGGGAAGGGAGGCAAGAAACAACCCGCCGCCGCCGAGGGGGCTGCGGGGCGGCGAGGGGTCCCAGAGCTCCCCCCGACCCGCTGCGCCCTGTCACGGGCAGCGCC
>JAVKLA010000062.1:13726589-13769549 GCA_034782735.1 Sagittarius serpentarius | reverse complement strand
CCCCTGCCCTCGTTACCGCCGCGCTGGCAGGGCCCGACCCTGGGGCAGGACCCCCGGGCCCCCCGGCCCCGTGTGGGGCTCCGAGCCGCCCCGGCGCTCCTCACCTCCAGCCCGCGGTTCGCCCCGCGGTGTGGCCCCCGCTGCCCCACCAGCGAGGGGGGAAGCCGGCCCCCGCAGCAGCCGCCGGCCTCCCCTTCCCCTCCCCGAAGCCCCCCGAAACTTTGCAGGAGCCGGGGCAGGCGCAGCAGCACTTGTACCTACCCAGAGCCTGAGGGACTTTTCCGCTCTCTCCTGGTAGTTTAAAGGGAGCTGGGTAAAACCCCCCGGTTCTCCATGCTGACAGTCTTCTGCAAACGCTCTGTTGCTCTTGTAATGCGATCCTGATTCCCCCCCCCCCCTTTTTTTTTCTTTTTTTTTTCCTCCTTTTATTTTTCGGCCGGGGTGTGTGTGTGTGTGTGTGTGTGTGTGTGCGCCCGTGTGAGAGAGCGAGCAGGAAGTCAGAGCAGTCAGACAGAGAGCCGGCTCACTTCCTTTCCTGCATTATTCCCCAGGCGGTTTGCAGTCTGTGTAAACAGGCTTTTCCTCCCCTCTCCCCTCGCTCTGGCCACTGATGTGCAGCATGGCTGTAATATAAGACACACACATAGTAAAATGGGTAACGGTAACTCCACAGGCTCGCAGGGAGCTCCCCCGACCTCCACCTCTTCCTGTGCTACACCCCTGGGGAGGAGCTTCCCGCCAGCCCAGCGCTTGGCCCACCGGCGGCACCGGGGTACCCGCCGGCTGAAGTGGCTTGTCCAAAACACACCCGCTTTTCCGCGGGTGACAGTCGAGGGATGCTTAGGAAGGGCTTACGAGCGGCGTTTCGTCCTCCCGGAGCATCGCGAGGGGCCGGGGCGAGGTGCTGGCCCTGGGAGAGGCGGCCGTCCTTGTCCCGCCGACCAAACTGGGGGCTCGCGGTGGAGGGAAGCGTTGGGTGCCTCCACTTTGGGTCAGTGGAGGTGGAGGGGTTGGTGGTGTGCGGTTGCTCGCTAGATGCGCTGGCCGCCTTCCCGACCTGGACCTCGCGTGGATAGCAAAATACAGAAACGGTGCAACGTGGCGCAACAACGTAAATGGAGGGAAGTGACACCTTGAAGCTCAGGGGGCACTCAGATTGTCAAAACTGAGCTGGACCTTCCAGCTCCGCATCCTACCTCAGAGACAGACCTGTGGTAGTTTGCTGATTAGGTATTAAGTTTTGACCCACAAGCTGTAGACCTCAGGTCCAAATTGTTTGGATTTATTAAAAGGGACACCTTTCCAGTATTTGGAGTTTAATCCTTTATGTCTTTTATTGTGCCTCATGCATCCGCATTGTACTATTTCTAACTTTGTTTGGAAATTCTCAGAGTGAGTGACATTATCTTCTGTCTACCTGGTGCACCACTGCTGTTCAGTGCATAATACTTTAAAATCAATACTGCGCTGCTAGTTCTTTTAAGAGTCACAAGATTTATCATTCCAGCACAGTAACTGCAGTTCAGAATGTTCTTGACGTGCAATGACAGAGAAGCTATGATTATTTTTTATCACTCTATTGGGTTGTTGCTTACGATGTCAATGGGAACAAAAGTATGCTTTGATGGAATTAAAAAGATCGTCACAGTTGGCCACTAAGCGTTAGTCAATATCCTCCAAACAGCTGGTGGTGAGCAAGTTGCGAGTCTCTTGTGGACGTCCATCAGGTTTCCTCCTTCTCGTCTTCTAACATGCCATGGGGGAGCAAGAACAGCACGGTACGGGAACACCTAATTATGTAACTTTGTTATTTTCCTTAAATAATGCCCTTTTAGAAGTCGTTCTGAATTTTAGAATGCAGATGTGAGGTCTGCTAAATCCTCACTTCGTGTTTCCCAAATAAAGCAGCATTAAAACATTTAACTTGAGATACTATATTTCCTAGACTAAAATGCGCAGTGGATGAAGTCCTGGCTGTAAGCGTTCGTTTAAGTCATTAGGATGCAGGAATCAATCTTTGTTTGCGAACTACAACTGAAGGCCTGGGTTTGCAAAACCAGGGCAGCCAGAGCAGCTTTTATGGTACCAATGTGCAATGTTGGACTGGCAGCTGGCGGTACCAGCATTCGTCTTCTACATTTATCTTTCATTGATCTTGTGAACAAGAGATGAAGCAGAGATATTCCAGAGTTGCCTTGACCAGTTATTGGTGTGGAGATCTAAGAGAACAAACGCTCAAAACCAGTGTAACTTCTTTTCTTTTACAGAAAGTAACACTATGTCTTTAAAAAAAGGCTTAAAAATTAAAATTTCTTTTATTTATTATGCTGTAAATTGATTGACAGCACTAGAATTCTTTTTACAGCACCAGTCCTTTTTCTGTTTAGATAGTGAGGTAGAAACCATGCTGGAGGTTGGACGGCCACTGGATAAGGGCTCTTCATATTACCTTACGGATGCTGGAGAAGAAAGTGCGGAACTTGTTTAATGGAATAAAGCCACCAGAATATGTTGGAAACATGAGGAATTTAGAAAGCTCTGCTGGAAGTGGAAGAAAATGGGAGCTTTTGGCCAGGGCTACTGATTCTAGCACTATGGATGTCATCGGGAAAGTATTTTTGGAAACTACATCTATGTGCTTGATAAAACCACTGTGCTTTACAGAAAGGTTGCCGAAACTCTCTCATCTGCGATATCTGCCTGGCTAAATTAATCTAGACTTACAGTTATCCTTAAGGATTATCTGATGCAAAAATACAAGATGATGAATGAGGAAAATTGCTGGTTTGTACTGTGTAGGAGCCTTTTTCTTCTGCGAAAGCAATTCCACTCTGAAAACATGTTAACGTAGTCATAAAAATGCTAGTTATGTTTTTAGTAGAGTCACTAGTCAACTTCTGTGTCTGGATTCACATCCATTCATCAGCACATATTATCCTTACAACTGTTAATTATAAAGCCTGAATCCTGTCCTCAAGCTCTGAAGATTTGGGGTTTTAGCTTTGGAAATTGTTGTTCATTGCTCAGAGCTGGTCCAGACAACAGCTGTCACACTCGTAAAGGACTAAGTGTAACTAGAGACAGCTCTCCTTCGACCAGTAAAGCAGGTTACCGCTGCTGAAAGTCCTGATCTGGTGGGTTCGGGCAATCCTTGAACAAACATATGCACCCAGGATGTCTCTGTGTCCTGTTTATCTAGGGATAGTGCAGTTTGTAGAAGAGCTTCTATTTACAAACCTGTCCTTTTGTTGAAAAAATTGCCCCAAAGCATTCCTAAGTATAGTGACTATAATTCTGCCTCGTTTTTATTAGATTACATCAATTAAGAAACCAGGCTTTGTCTGTCCTGTCGGATTGTTTCTACCATATTTTTAAACTGTTCATAAATCTCATGTGCTGCTGTAATTAACCAATCTAAAAGAAGGAAACAAAAAAATAAAGGTAGATTTGCTGTGCTCCAGATCTCTGTTTAAGCTCTTCAGGCTGAAGCTCATCTCCGTGTTGGTCTAGGTTTTAGTGTAATTTCACTCCGAGCCTTGAGTCCCACTGTAATTAAATTAATTAAATTAAATTAAATAATTGTAATGTCACTTTGTGGTACACAATTTTCCTTAAATGTACATAGATGCTTACAATCATGTGTAATTATCAAGAACAAAGTTGAAAGCAGTTGGAAATAATTGTCGTTTCATTTAATATTTTAATTGCAAATATATTTAATGGATGTGTACACTGTTTAACCCTCTGTAAACATTTTGTATTTCTTTCTAGATTACAGGCTCTGTAGTGAAGAGGCTTCAAATTTGTATCTGCCTTTATGACAACTAACACAGTACGTTCTGTGGGAGAATCACTTGTAACCATCTTCTCTCTTATTTTCTAGTAATTCTAGCTTGAATAACCACCTGCCAGGTTACAGGGGGATTTCCAGGGGATTTTGGAAAGTGGGTATGTAGAAACTAATTACCTGAGTTGGAATGACAACCTAATTCATGTAGGATCCTTGGTTGCCTTTCACAACATACTATTTAAATGCCTTGCAAATGTTGCATCAATATTGATGAATGTTCCTCTAGCAGGTTTGGCTTTTCTCTTTCACACTTTCCTGTAGCTGGACAAACACGGGCTTCAGAGCCAACAACTTCATTATGGCAAAAAGTCCCGGGGGATCCATACCACTCACAAAGTGGTCAGGTCCTCAGTTTTATCTCATCTCACAGCCAGCTTCACTGGCAAGAAAAGCGCTGTCTGCAATACTGTACAGTGCTACCTCCAGGGTGTAACACTGACTCTAAACCCACGGAAACTCAAGAGATTGGACTACATGTTGTTCCCCGGCAAGGATTATTTCTTCCTGGGCTTTTTGCTGAGCTATCTAGGTTAAAATTGTGAGCTTTAGAAAAGGTTTTAGGTGGCAGGCATCAACAGAACTGTGTTCACTGTTGAGAAACCTCTTGTTTGAAGCTAGATCAGATTAGTGGGGAAAAAAAATTGCATGTCACCATCAAAAGGTTTAAAACCTCATGCCACATTTTCTGGAACAAAGAAATTCTCTAAGTTTTAACCTAAAGTGTTTCTGCCAGAGGCAGGAGAAGGGCTAAGTGGTTCTTCACACCGCAAAACAAGTATACTGTGCAGATGGTAGGACCTTGGCAAGAAAGCGGGAGCCTCTTCCATCCTCCGAGGGACTTCTTTTTCCCTCGGGGAACATGTTCCAGTCCTTCATGACACAGGCTGCGAATGAGAATTACTGCGGGGTTGCAATTAGAAATCTGTTTTCAGTCTTAAGGGAATGATGTTTCGGAGACCCCAAGGTTTTCCTCTTCTCCCCTACCCACCCCCGGAAGGCTGTGGTGCTTGATCAGGAAGGAGTGTTTGGGGGAAATTACTGCTTTTACACTCCTCTTCCTCTGGCACATTTTTGCTTTCCTGAATGTTTTGCTTTCCCTGTGTGCTGTTGTGGAAGAAAGCACATGACCCAACATGTTTCGAGTAAAAGCATCACTTGTGTGTACAATTTCATTAGGTTTGCCGCCTTAGTGAAAGATTTATAAGGAATTACCTCCTGTGTGCCATGTAATTGGCTATGATTTTTTGTCATTTAAGGAACGTCGTGTCTCTGTGTGTTGAAGCAGCCTATAGCACCTAAATGAGCAACCCATGAAAACAGGGAAAGAGGATTCCAAGGATCTTTGAATAACGGTGAGGTCTAATCTAACGGCAAAGATTAACTATTTCAGAGGTCACCGTGCTTCTCTTAAATCTCTCAATCTGTTCTACTGCAATTTCTTTTCCAAGCTAATTAATTAAAGGTCTGAGCTAGAACTTTACTTGCATTTTATCGGTCTCTTTTCCCCCACCCCTGCCATCTCCCATCTGTCTATTTTATTCTAACTTAATCTCTAAATATAACTCAACCAAGGTATTTCTACTGCCAAATATCACCATAGCATCTGAATATAATTAAACTGCTTTTACTGTTCTCAAATGCTTTTGGTCAAATGGAGCACAACTCACTGCCACTTCTGTTCAACCCACGCTAAGATTTTTAGATGGTGAATGAAATTGTGCAGATTTTATCTTCAACATGTGACCTTACAGCTTTTATATTTCCCAGTATGACACACACTTTGGGAGATATTTCTACTTAACAATTTTCAGCTAGGTGCGAATGACAATATTTTTTTCTCTTCTAATTACTGTGTATTTTATGATGATGTTCCAATGATTGTATTATCGTGTTTGTAGTTACAAAGGTAATCATGCATGTTCTTGGTGATACGCATTTTCTAATAAAATAATCAATGTTTTCCTAAAGCCCTCCCTGTTCTCATACTCCACCGCCATAGTTATAAAACTCATATAAAAGACACTTTGGAAAAGCAAATTAATCTTCAAAATATCTTTGGGTTTTTTAAGTCAAAACTAACCCCTTAACCAGCCATTGGTGCAGACCATGACGTACATGCATTATGTGTTTCTTACGGGAAATGAGTGCCATTAGCAAATTGTGGTGGCCTTTCGCTTGCTAGAAAATCCTTTTCCTAAGTCACTTTACACAAAAAAGTTCCAAAATGAATGTGCCTTACTACCTTTACCTTACATGTACATATGCACTCATTTTTCTTGACGAAGGTAACAGAGAGAGACTTCAGAAAACAATTCAGAGCATGTAAGTTAGGACCCTGCCATGAATGATCCGGAGGTGCCTGCTTCTCTCTGATGACTATGCAGGGGTCCTGGGAAGCCTCCCCAGCTAACTCAGCTGCCCAGATCAGGTGCTTAGCGTTAGGAGACATAGATAGCCCTTAGATTCATATTCTGCCTTCAGTATGGCCGAAATGTGGAATCACTTTTCAGCTGTTTATGACAGGAATGTATTCAGAGTTTTTTTCCTATGCATTTGAACTACAAGTACGAAAAACTTTCAGTGTAGACATACTCACATCCAAGTCATTTAAAAGTGACAGCGTTTTGATCCTTCTAAAAACTCAAGGAATGTAGGCTTGCAATGTAAACTCGATCTTGTTCCTCCAAAAATTCCCAGCTCGTACATCTTTCAGATACTGGTTTGCTCTGTATTAGATTAGGACTGCTGTCCTGCCTGTACCTTAAATATACACGTTGAAAAGTGTACCCGTTTGCCCACCTGATACCCTTTTATCACATAGTAGTGACAGTTACAGTTCTAAGAAGATTGCCGATGTGCGGCCAAAACTAGGGTTGTATGAATACTGCCTTGGCTGTGGTTGTGCACTCTTGTCTGAGTGTTATCAAGAGAGGCCACATTTACATGGAAAGCTTTTTTGATGCAAACTCTAGGCTCCTTCATAACCAGACTTAGCAAAAGACTGTAAACACAAGCCTAAGTCCGTACTTACTACACAAGTTCTTAAGAGTTAACCATGTGCTCTTACGTTGTGCTTAAGACAAAATAAATTCAAGCAACCACAAACCTATGGGAGCGGCTAACATGGCTGTATCCCACCACTGGCACCATCCAGTGAAGCATGGCTGCTCCAGGGGAGAGGACACGTCTTCGGCTATAACCCTCTCATTTCAGCTGCATGCAACGCTGGATTTAAGCACGCTCTTAAGCTTTGCTGAAGCAAGATCTTACATCCTTGTGTAAAAGGTGTTGAGGTTATGGCAAGTTTCTTTTGGCTTCAGTGGGTTTCAATAGAGGGTTTATTGTGGAAGTGGTCTTCAGGAGGACTTTGGTTAAATATCAAGTTTCTTCAAAATCCTACACAGATTGTAGTACAAACTTGTTAGTCCGACATGTGCTCATTCTATTAAAAGAAAGATGCTATACCAAATAGATTATTGCTTACATTACTCCATGCGATATAGATTGCATAATTCATATTAAAAATTGATTTATTATTGCGAGAGAAATTGCAAAAAGACCTACACATAGAAATGTATAGTAAACTATGCTGCAATGTAAGTGCCTTTAAACATTAAAGAGAAAAAGGAAATGTTATAAAGTGTTGGTAAATTTTTTGGATGCTGTTTATGTTTGAACTTTTCTCCGTTTTCCTGTAGAAACTTCCGTATCCTCTTCCTGTGTCCCTACAAAGTTTTGTACAATGCAGAACAAGAAATGCTACAGGGATTGTGCTCCACCTTTCTCCTTCCTGCTGGGATATCCTTTCTGTACAGCCATGTAAAGTGTGTAATATTCAAGTAAAAATGTTATATTATTCTTTATCTCAGTCACTTTCTGTTATCTACAACATATCAAGCTGAGTGTACGTTGGTTGCACCACTATTTTTACATTTTTATGACATATGAGTTTCTCAGCCAAAGGTAGCTTAAATCTATTACAAAGTTTCTTGTTTTCCACAGTCTTATCAAGGGTTCATGTCTAAGCCAAACAAGACAAGGGTGGGTTGGGTTTTTCTCTTCATTGTTTCAACTGAATTAACAGGAAGGGGGGAGTGCTTTACCTGTCTGACACTAGAGCAACATTCATTAGCTCCCACTTTTCACTTGTCTGTCTGTCCAGACTCTGTCTGCATCCTTGTGGGAACTGTATGGGAATTTCTTAACTCCCAGTAATACATAAGGAAATTAATAAGGGCCTTTGAGCTACCTTCCAGTCTAATTAATTTTAAAAGTCAATACTTACAATAAAATAAAGGAACAGGACTTTAAAAGCTTAGTTAATGTTAATGGACCACGTTCCTGAGCAGTCAGTGTAGGCTTTTACCGTTGTACTGTTCGTCTGCATGTTGCCAGCCTGTTTTATAACCCTACACACATACAAACGCCGATGTATATATGTATGTTTCTCATTTAGATCATTTAGCAGTTCTTCCCTAGCAATAGCCATGAGGCATGATGGTGGTCAAGACAGAAGAGAATTATTCTGTAGTCTAGTAGACAGGGAAGATGAGAAAACAAACTGATTATTTGTTTCAAATGAAGTTCATGTACGTAAAATAATGAATGATCCACAGGGCTGCCAAATTAAAATAATGGAAAAAGGCAGAGACTTTTAAAAATATGCAGGGGTCTCAGACAATTTGTTGACACAATAGCAAATAGGAAGTAGATGTTTTAAAATTTACCTTTAAAATAATACAGAACAAAACTCCTCCCTCTGCATGGATGAGATCTGCTGAGTTAAAAGTTTCTTATACTTATCAGTCTTTTATTTTCCCCTCCACTTTTTCTGATAATGTATATATTTTATTGGCTTGTTTATCTTTCTTTTTGTGCTAAATAGAACAGGCAAACAGAATAAAGGGAAATGTTTTGACTTGTAGGAAATTAATAGTATGAAGAACAAAATAAGGACGTAGCCAGCAACATTCATTATTTAAAATTTGTGTCTTTGCTGATTACAAAACTGATTAAGAAGTATATATCAATTTAACCTTTATTTTATTTATCATACCTATTTATATTATAATGTTCTTGCCTGACCTTTATTTCTATAAAAATTATTTCTTTAATAATAAGTAATTTAGCACAAGGCTAACACATGGCAAGGAATGGTCCCTAAAAAACCCCCTGTGTTTAAAACTGATACAATGGCACTGTAAATTGATGACAGTGGTGTTTTCTAAGCAAATCACAAGATCACAGTTAGCAGTAGGTACTATTCTTCTGCACATGGCAAACATTTATGATTGTGTTAGAGCATTGTGCTTCTAAGCTTAATAGATTTGACTCCAATTCCTGTTCTGCTCAGGCTCCCTCATGTCTAAATTAACAGAACGGTACTGAAATTGTTGGTGTTACTCTGAACTTTCATTGGGCTGATTATGAACAATTTCAGACCCTTGTTGGTGTTTCAGAAATAATTATTGGCTTCCCAATCCCAAAGAGAGAGAAATAACTTTAGCCCATTTTTTAAAGAAATGAGTCTTTCGTGACCACACACCATGTGAGTGCAGGTGAGGGAACCTATGTCTGCGCGACTGTAGATTTGCACACTGTGATGTGTTTGCATGGTGTCTGCCAGTTCTCCCTGATAACAGGCAGCCCAGCTTTCCCATTTCAGCCAAATTGACAGAAATGGTCTAAAAGGTCCAACCAACATTAAGTTCCATGAAAATTCTGTGAAAATTAGCTCTTGGAAAGAAGACCCTGTTAATGCTAGATCAGGAGGAAGTGTAACTGAACTCAGCAAGTCACGGACACCAGTGAGTCCACATGATGATGTGCTATAAATGCCTTAATCGTGTGATTAGAGTCAGCTGGAGCTTGCACTTACTAGGCACCAAAAAAACCAGTCAAAATCTGTAAAGCCCTATGAAGCCAGACTTCATTAGCTCTTCCTTTATGGAACAACTTGGTTTTTTGCACATCTCCACAGAGATAGAAATTCTTCTCTTCTTGTCCAACACACACAAGAGGCTACTAGGAAAGTCTGGACTGTCTTGGGGGCCAGTGTTAGGCCAGTTAAACATAGGTTATTTAACAGTCTTCAACCCGCTTCTCCTTCATTATATCTTTCTTCTTTGGTCTTTCTGGTTCTCTCGATAATCTTGGTTTGCCTATCAGAGTCTCGTGAAACCACATTTCAGAAGGTATAGATAACTCTGTTCTGCTCTCTGGATTAACCTCAAAAGCAGTGCAAACTGTTCAGTACCTTCCCCCAGAGGTTGCAGGAGTCTTCTTTCCTCGAGGGCATCAGTGTAAAATTACACATGTGCTAGTGATCTTAACAAGAACAACATTTATTAAAAACAAGGTGAAAACTCAACAAAACCAAAAAAAATGTGTGTTTTACCCTAATTTATCAGTTACACTTCCGATCAGCTATATTAGATAAGACGGTCTCAGCTGATGACAGAGGAAAAAAAATAGAAACAAGTAGCTTGGTGAACAGCTTGCTTCAGTCTCCAGCAGGTTCTCTTGTTGCACAGACAGACAGACAGTTTTGAACCAGTGGCTTTCTGAACTAGTTTCCCCAATTACCTACACACATATGACTGTAAACTCATTGCTTCCTCTAAGACAAGTGGAAACCTTTACGTACCCAAACCAGCATTAGTAAAACTGGAGTTATGAGACACATAGGTGCTTAGTGATGCTTATGTTAGCACACCTTTATCACGGAGTTATTGCTTGGTGGTGTCACAAGGGGAACCTGGGCTCCATGGAAGTGGACGGGGGATGCTCTAGTAAAAGACTTTTTACTGGAAGTAAGGAACAGCCTCTTAAAAGTTTAGCAACTATTTCAGAGCCTGCATTTTCAGGTTGGTTGGTTTGTTTAAACATCATTACAAGGAGCTCCAAACAATTATTTCTTCACCCCAGAAAAACAGTTTCAGAATTTGATTAAATTTTTAAAAAGATCTATGTGTGTGTTTCTTTGAGGATTTTATTGAGGTAAAGACACATCAAAAAGATGACTTGTCTGTGTAATTCTGAAAAAAGTGAAGCCAGAATCATGACTTGTGTCTCCTGTGGGATGTAACCAAGTCGGGCATTTACCATGATGCTGAAAGGGTTTCCTTCCTCTTCCCCGTACTTCCCCAATTAGCACGGTCTGCAAGACCTCCATGCGCTCAAGGGCCACATCACGAAGTCATGGCTCTAAGGCATATTTAGAGCAGGGCTGCATCTGCCCCTGCAGGTTCCAAAGTCTCCACTTCCATTTCTCTCCCACATGCAAAAACCTTCCTTTGGGGCCTGATACTTTCCTCAGTCGAGCAGAACAGCTGTCAAGGGATTTTATGTTTGTGAAGAAACAAAAATGAGTCACAGGCTAAAGATTAATTTAATAATCTAGAAACAGATGCCCTTGAGGATGTGTGGTATAGTAGAGGAAACGACAACTTCTATCATGCCTGTCTTTCTCCTAGCAAGGATCACCTCTGTCTTGCCTCACCGCAGCTTTGCCAGCTTCTTTTAAGGTAGGCCTGCCAGTTTAGAGACCTCTAGGCACAAAGAAAATCTGGAATTGTAGCATTTCAGTCCTTTTTAATGAGGTGTTCTGCTCACAAAACTGCTTAATTTCCAGAGAGCTCTACCAAAATAGAGTCGGTGCCTTTCTTCCGAGATGCATGTTGTTTCATCACCTCTCTTCAAAGTTCTGCATAACTGTTGAGTGGGGTGAAACAGAGAACTGAGATGTTCTGGGTCTTGTGACAAGGGTGCCGGGAAGTGATGAGCAGTTATTGATAGTGGTCCTTTGCTTCAGGAATGGAGAACTTACTTAGCTGTTTCAAGATCTTTGCTGAACTGTGAGAATACTTTAAGGGAATATTACCTTGCAGTGATTTGCAGATTACTGTATTGTCACCCTTCTCAGGTCCGAAGAAAAAGGGAGGTCATCTTCCTCTCAAATATGTATTTGTACTTACATGAGGAGGAGGTGGAGCCCCAGGTCTCAAAGCTAGGGATTCTAGCATTATCTGCTAACCTTTTCAATTAAATTCCTTAGAAAGGGAAGGGCAATCTCTGCTGGTAAGATATCAACCATCCTGTCACATGGTATATGCTAATTGTGTGATTTCAAGCAAGACTTAAACTGAGTCATCTGGAGAGGAGAAGGAGTCATCTGTCTGTGAGATGAGGATGGGATTCTTCCAGGGTATGGAAGAGAAAATATCAAGGACACAAAAAACATTTAATCTAATATCTCCGGCTTCCTTGTATGCAAGCATGAAAAAGGCCTTCTCTGAAGAGCTGTAAAGCAAACAGCACATTCTATAAAAGAAGAGAGAAGAGAAGAGAAGAGAAGAGAAGAGAAGAGAAGAGAAGAGAAGAGAAGAGAAGAGAAGAGAAGAGAAGAGAAGAGAAAAGGATTTAAGCTGTGTTCAGCTATATCTAACAGCTTAGACTATATAAACTAATATCCTGAATCAGGAGTTATACCCTCAAATGTAGCCGTTTGTGGGCTTATACACCCAACAGAAATTCTATGTGTTCACTGACATTAATGCTTACGTACAGGGTTGCTCTGTACTGATCGTGCTACTATATGAGATACAGTACACTACTGGGTCCGACATTAGGGGTTGCAGAAAATTGTTGGTCTGTAAAATATGAACTGAAGAAAGTTTTGTAGAAGTGGCTGCTCTGGGCTGTCAGCATTGGTTAGGAAGATTCAGAAAGACCTTGCGCTGGTGTTCTAATTAAAGAACTCACTTCTTTTTTGGACAATGACACCAATGAAAGCTCTGCAAAAAAAAGATCGCAACTGTTGCCACATTCACTTTCCAACATTTTGGCAGTTGACATCTTGCGTATTGTAAGCCAAACGCATTGAAGAATGAGAATCTGTACCTGTGTGTGTAACATCTTACATGTCTTAATGTCATGAAGAAGAAAATCAGGTAACAACCAAACCCCTGTTTTCAGTCAGATACATACTTGGGATTTTTGGAGTGAGCCTGCATTTTGAACATCAAAGTTCACAGAGTATGAGGATTAATTTGCTAGTGGGAATAAGGACTGTAGCTGTGTGTGCTAAGTGTTCAACAGATAAGGATGAAGCCTCTAGCCACACATTTTTCTTTGTGAGTTTTCAGGTGTGGCTTTTATTATGTTCTTCCTCAAAATAGTGAGGGAAAAAAACCAGTTCATGGTATGTATGTATGTTAAAGTGGTTAACTTCTAGCTCTCATTGGGATGAATTCTATGCTTCGCAGATCAGTTGTACATTTTTCTAAACCTTTCAGCCTAGAAACAACCCACACACTGTGGTGGAGTGTATGTGATGTTAGTATCTGGAAACTTCAAAGTAGCCTTCGTCTCCAATTTATGAAAAAAGAAAAAACATCCTTTTAAGTAGCATGATGATCAGCTGCAGGAATCTCAGACTACAGCCTCATTATGGTCAGAATTTAGCAAGGAAATTCTTGATGAAGATAACAGATCATCTTTCGAAGTGTCATCTCTGCAATTTTTTTTTTCATCTATGATGCAGAGACTTCCTTTTGCTAGCTAGGACTATTTTATTTGCTCTCTTCAAGTCATGTCAGCATTTATTTGGCTTCTGGAAATCCTCACTCACTTTGTTCTTTTCATTTATTTTTTCAGGCCTGTGATGCTGTATTTTCACCTTATTTTTCACTTTTTCAAATATGTTGTTTCCATATTTTGAGGATATATTGACAAATCTGGCTTTCTTTGCCAAAAAAATAGGTTTTACAGGTCTGGATTTTATTTTATATTCACATTAATTTTTTTTTCACATCTGTTTCTTTTTTGCAAGTATTCTAAAGGAATCACTTTGCTTGCATTTTTTTTCCCTTTATAAAAGCACTCAAATTCTTTTCCTATTTATTTCGAATGTTTTCATGTTCAGCTGTCTACAAAATAAAATTCATTTTCAGCTTATTCTTCTTTCAAAATAAAAAAGACTATGGTTTTAAGAGGCAGACAGGAAGTTACGCCCTTTTGACCCAAAGAACTAAGAGGAAGGTTGGGAGGAAGATGATAAAGAAAAAGCAAAGGAGGATACGATCTGTATGCACTGGTCCTGGATCTTCAAAGTTTTAAATTATCCCAGTAGCAGGTATCTGGGGAGCAATCCCAGGCGGAATGTGGAAACATGTTGTAGTCCGCCACGCTGTATTGGCTTTTTCTCCCTGTCCACTGGAACCACAACTTCGATATAGCTGTTCTAGCACCTTTCATAAAAGGCTGGGTTTCTGTGATCCTTTCAACAGCTTCTGTGTGAAATTAGTGTTTCTGAGCACAAAATGCCCCGGAACAGTTAGGTCAATCCAGGAAGTACACATGACTGTGGTAGGGGAAGCCTCAGCGACACGGATACTTGAGATCATGATTTCTTTTCTGCACCTTCCTCTTCTTCACTCTTTCTCATTTCATCATTTTATTCCTTTTACTTATATACTTCTCTATCTTGCAGCTTTTTCTCTTTTTCCTTAATATTTATGTTTATCCATTTTACACCTCCCAGCCCTCTTGGTAATCTTCCAGTGCCTGTTGGAAAGGAAAATGGGGCAAAGCTTATCTTTTTCCATTCCGCAGATGAAAATCCAGAGGATGCATGCAGAGAGATGCAGAGAGAGAGGAGGAAGGAGTGCTGTTGCTATGGGAGTCTTGTCTGCTTCCTCTCTTCTGCAAGAGCTTATCCTTGGAGAGCCCTGCAGGATCCTGGGGATTCGGGACAGGAAAAGGCTCTGAAACTCTTGCCCAAAATAGCAAACAGGTAACTTAATCCTCCTTTTATCCCACAGGAACCTGAGGATGAATGGGTGTGCCTAGCAAGCGTGACAGCAAGGCAAGAAATTAGAAACAGTCCCGTGAAGGAGGAGGCTAAAAGAGAAGAATGGGCAGAGATGTCAGGACTGTGCTTTACACATCCTGGCATGCGGAAGGACAGGGAAAGGCAAGGAATGGCGCTGCCTCCCTCTTGCATTGGCCAGAAGGTACAGCCTTCTTGCATCGGCCAAGCAGATGAGGACCTGGGGAGGAATTCTCACTGCCAGCGTGTCCCAGCGCTCCTCCTGGCGTGGGGCAGCCGAGTGCAGAGTCCTCCTGAGACCTCGGAGCAGGCAGAAGAGCCCAGCTATTAAAGCAAAGTGACAAACGCGTACGGGCCTTTCTCGTAAACTTAGCAAGGTTTTAAAAATCTATGTTGTGACTTTTTATGCCTTGCCATAGAGTTTTCTTGGGGAGATCAACACCTTGTGCAAGCGAATCATTAGCTGCTGCAGTAAGCTAAACTTGTCTATAATTAAAACTTCTTCCAAACATCTCAGACATTTGAATTTGTGACCCTTAACATTTATTAAACCAAACTTTCATACATCTGTTGGATTTAAGTGTTGTTGGAGCTTACGTTCTCAGGCACTTACACCAGACAAATATGAGCTTAATAAATGTCTGAAGACTGTGATGAAATTGTGGTGAAGAAAAATTTGGTCCAGTCTCTTCAGAATCAGGAAATACATAGCCAGGTACAATAACCCTACTTAGAATCACAGAATCATGGAATGGGCTGGAAGGGACCATCAAAGGGCATCTAGGCCAACTCCACTGCGGCGAGCAGGGACACCTTCAACTCGATCAGGTTGCTCAGAGCCCCGTCCAGCCTGGCCTTGAATGTTTCCAGGGATGGGGCTTCTACCACCTCCCTGGGCAACCTGGGCCAGTGTTTCATACTTGCATGGGTGGATGCACAGGAGTTTCTCATAAATTCGATGACTTCATTCTTGTTGATCATATTTGACAGCTTTTACATATACTTGTCCACTTAATATCTTCCCAATACATTTGACAATGAATAAAATGTAAAGTTCCTGATAAGCTGAACTGTATGTTTCCACTTAAATCTGCATTCCTTGTTGGGTTCTTTTGTTGGTTTTCTTTAGAAATGCCCCAGTATTTTGCTTACCGTGTTTGCAGTGTACCTGTACTTAATGCTCTTCCATTTCCTTTGTCCAGCACAAGATGCTGTTATTCCACAAAGTCCCAGGGAGAGTAAAAAAAAGAGAAAAAAATGTTAATTTAGGAAGTAAATCTGCTCAGTGTTTTATCCCAGCATCCTGTCCTCCTGCTGCTTTTTATATGACCTTTTGCACTGCACAGAATTCATTACTATTGTAAAAACCATGGGTTTGTTTTTTACAAAATTTCAAGAAACCCATACCCTGTTTTAAAGTAGATGGGATTCACAAATTGCAAAAACATGCCTTCTTCCAAATCCTTTTCGTTCAGTAGCAGCTCCGCTAGTTTGCTAATTAGAACCACTAAACAAAAACACCCTAGCAATAACACCATGCAGAAGGAAAGGAGAGAACATCATTATTGCTATTTTATTTACCATTCCACTGCAGGACAGCACAGGAACCCTAACCAGGTCAAGACTGCATTGTGTCAGGTGCCGTACACAATAAATAGCAGTTCCTGCTTCAGGAAACATGAAATTTGTGCATATATTTATAGCCAGGTTTGTGGCCCCATGGTAACTCATTTCATGATTACCTCTACAAATGCTAGTGTAGGCACCCAGAAATGTTTGTGGCAGGACACAAACACCTGTGGTTTTCCCCGGGCTGAAGCCCAGTATAGTTTCACCTCCACAGAAGGGTAATAGCGCCTTAGCGTAAATGGAGTGGAATAAGACCCAAAACACTTTGTGTTCTTTAAATGAAAGACACTTTATAGACATATATGTTTGCTGAAAGGCCTTTCAAAGAGGCATAATTACGCAGACATCTCTGTGTAATTCGCCTGGGTCAATGCTAATATTAGAAAGTACTTATTCTGCAGGTCAGATGTCTTGCTGCAGTGTGCAATCCCTGGCCTGCGTGTCTGTAATAAATCACTCTACAGAAGAACTAGACTAACCTGTAACTGTCTCAGCTTTTTTAATTGCAGACCACAAACACTGATAGAACCTAAAAAGTTTGCTCAGTCTAGACTGAGTGGAGAAACGGAGGCACGTGTTGAATTTGCTCTTTGGGGAGTACTTCCTTCTCCTCTTAAGGGGCCAAAGTCTATACACGACACCAGAAATGTCAGACTGCGTACAAAAGCAACAAAGGCTAATAAATGGTTCCTTAAAAAACATTCAGATTAATACAAAATAATCAGGTTTGCGGGCGTACTCTTAGAGTCTGGGAGTGCATTTAGCATCTCTGGAAAGTGCTGGGTCAACTGTCCAACCACAAACAGGAGCAGCAGGTGGGACACTGCCACCTTCCTCGTCCCATCCTAGAGGGGACCGGTCCTTTGCTCCCTGAAAGGAGCCCAGGAGCTGCAAAGGCTGGTGGCATCGGAGACACACCAAGCCATCCCATCTCCAGTGTCCCTTCCTGCGCCCTCGGCTCCTGCAAGGGCAGGCGTACGGGAAGAGCCGCCCCGGCTGGCCGGCTAACAGGGCGAAGGGAACCTGCGACCCGAACCAGCAGCCGATGACCACGTCGCCGCCGCGAGGTCTCTTCCTGCAGACAGGCAGCTGCGGGGAGGGACGCGAGCTCGCTGCTCCAAGGGACAAGGAGGAGGAGGTGAGGCCCTGCGGGCTGTGGTGTGAGCGGGGCTGCTGCGGCTGCTGCCTTCCCTCTGCTGGAAAGCTGGAGCTATGTTACAAATGGCGGCCAAGGCCAAGCGCTGGGATATTTGCAGTCCAAAAGCCCTGCGGCACCCAAGAGCAGTTGGCTCTGCGTAGCAGGAAAGACGATGCTGGGCCTTGAGTCAGCCTCGCTCTCCTCAGTGAGCCCGCGGACTCTATTTGAGGGAGACAGCCTCCATCTTGAACCGCAGTGCAGGCCGCCGGGCCGCAGCCGGCACGCAGCTTGCGGTCAGGCTTTTACTGTCTGCCTGCGGCTGGCATGTTTGTCACAGCACCTCAGCTCTTCTTTCTGGGAATCGCGACTGCCATTGAAAATGAAAAGTCACTTTCTAGCTCTGACGGGGCAAGAGAAAAGCCCAATGTGACTAAAGGGCTCAGGCAAATAAAACCAGCTCCGATTGCCTTTGGTTTTTTGGTTTTTTTTTCTAAGAAATCTCCAGCCCAAAGAAGGCTAATTCATGGTTTCTCCAAAGGTGGGGTGGGCCATGCTGTGGCTGTATAGCATGGGGCACAACGGCCTTCAGCTTCTCCGGGCCAAAATGCAGCTGCCACCTCTCTGTGCCGCAGCAGCGAGGCAGCGGACGGAGATGCAGGCGGTGGAAAGCGTGCTGCCTCGTCAAGGCTGAGGGATGCTCGGAGCAGAGCTTGCTCATGGTTTTGCCTGGCATCCATCTTGGACACACGTTTGGGCGTTTAGACGCTCCTCTGGTCGACTGTCCCTTTTCCTGTGATTTCCACCCAAGTGTCGCTGAAGCCTTTTTTAAGAGTCCTCGAAGCAGTTGTTTAAGGGCAGTGCCAGCAACTGTGGGAAAGCACCTCGACGGGAGAGCTGCACCCAAACCAGGATGCCTGAAACAGCATCCTCGCAGCCCCGCTACTCCCGTCCGCGCCGCGGCCGCTGCGGGGGCCCCTCACGCCGCAGCGGAGCTGGAAGCCAAAGGCAGGAATTCCTGACTCGGCTGACCTGATTCCGAATATCTGAGATTAAGAATGAAAAAGAAAAAAATTAAAAAGCAGTTAACTCTTTTCAACTGAGTTAATAATTGATGCATTTTCCAGGCTTGCGTCTCGTCTGCCTGGGAGCAGGAAGCAATGCCCCTGAAAAACCTTTGAGACACCATTTTCACCGTGTTGCCTCGGCCCATGGGGGTCACAGAAACAGCCTACCGCCTGGGAAGCCCAGGGCTGCTCAGCCCCTAAAAAGTACAAGTACCTACCCATCCCTGCCCCGCATCCCTCCTCGGGGCCCAGGATCGATACGCATCAATCTGGAGAAGGCTTTAAAGGGTTACCGGGCTGCGAGAGGGAAGGGTGGGGAGCGGAAGGCGCGGGGGGGAACCGCGGTTCTCTTACAATCGTCAGATCAAGTCACAGGGTGGAGGAGGATTTTCCAGATCCTCTGACCTTAAGGTTGGGGAGTGAAAGGAAGAGGAAGCACATTTGCACAGATCCTCTGTCAGAGCTTCCTCAGGGAGGGGCTGGGGCCTTCTGGCCCTTTGCTGCATGCAGGGCCACGCACACACATACGCACAGCTAAATAAACATGGGAATGAAGTTCAAAGTAGACCCACAGGAGAAAAACCTCATCTATGGGAACCTGTTATTAACACTTGTGTTCACCAGCCCCTCATATCTTAAACATTAAGTGCCGAACCAGCCACGAAAGAAAACATTTGCTGGGTGCCGGGAATACCTTGCCATCCTATAACACTTGCTAAGATTTTTCAGTCACCTTATGAGCTGTTAAGCCTGATTATGCCTTTAGAAGGCTCAGAAAAGTAGGGAAACTGAGGTATAAAACATAAATTAGTTGGCAGGGTCACTTGGGAACCCTGTGGTAGAGCTGGGCAGGGAGCAGAGACCCCATCGCTTACTCTGCACCTGATCCGAAGCCCATCGAAAACACCGGGATTTTTTTATTGACTTTAATAGGTTTTGGCTTAACCTCTTCTGCCACAAAGACATTATCATCTGTATTTTATAGCACATCTGCCCTGCAGAACAGATGTCTGAATCCTCAGCACAGGTTTCTGAGACGGTAAGACATA
Organism: Sagittarius serpentarius; assembly: GCA_034782735.1. Taxonomy (NCBI): domain Eukaryota; kingdom Metazoa; phylum Chordata; class Aves; order Accipitriformes; family Sagittariidae; genus Sagittarius; species Sagittarius serpentarius. The sequence continues at coordinate 13,749,988 of JAVKLA010000062.1, read as the reverse complement.
TTAGAAATAGGCATGAGAGAATCTCTCTCATTTCCCCATTTTACATTTTTCTCAAAAAGTGGTAATCAAAAGTAGCAATTCAAAGGTTGATTAACAATACAACCAAATTTCTTCTGTGTTTTTCTCCTTCTCCCTTGCTTCTCCTCTTGGTCTTTTTTTCTTTTTTTTTTCCTTCTCATTTTGTTTTCAAGCTACAGGAAATGTTAGCATGGGCCATTTTAGATTAGGCACAGCGTTCAGTGGGTGAGACCCTCCCTACAGTAGATGTCGAAGAACAATTAGGATGTTATAACTCTGAAGAGGCACTCAGATCTGCAAAATTTCTCAGTAGTTTATATTTCTTAATCCTGAATAATTCATCTCCTGCAGAACACTAAAAATAATAACCTAGCATGCAAGGAATTCATCTCCTTACAGTAGCAGAACAACTACCTCAGCCAACATGTCAAATTCAGTAAGTGCTCTTTTCAACAAGCACTTTTTTCTGTTCTGCACATCATAATTGTGTGCGTGAGTGCCTGCGGCAGTGTAGCGTCCTGGCAGATGAGCCACCTGAAGGTAACTGAAACTTTTTCTTGAGTCACTAAGCTAACGTGGTGAGGGTAGGAGCCGTGTTGGCATGTCTGTCGGCCCTACGGGTGGATCCTCGTCTCAAGAGGGAAGGCAGTTCAGTCTCCGCAACTCTTGGTCTAATTACTTCTCAGCATTTTCCCATTGTTGGTTTCTCAGTCTTTCTTTAACACATCTAAATCATTCTGCTGCATTTTCTTTTCTATCCACCTGTACTCCTACATCTCTTCCTATCATTGCTCCTATGATGCTGATACACAGAAATGATGCAGCTCTTCAAGTGACTGCGTATTTTAAACTTTTGACAAGAGGTGGTGTTCACACAGCGTTCTGTTCATCACAGCATGGAAGAAACAGACCCTTTAAACAGTGATTTACAAACCCTTCAATCTGACATTTTCCTATCAGACAGCCACTGGTTCTGACAAATGAGCCAACACATCTGAACATTGGTATGCTCCATGTTTTTAACGTTGCTTTGCTTCCAGTCATCAGCTTTGGTTTAGTCTACATATTTCTTCCTCTTCTGAGTACTTTACTCCTGTGAAGGAGAATGATATTTATTGGCTATTACCTTCTGAAGGTCTAAATTCTATTCCAACAGGATAACAAAGACAGCAATAGGCCACTTCTGATTAATTTTATCTCTGCCCATTGGAAAAAAACCACAATTTGCACAGATAAAAGGACCTAGACAGGGTAAGAGCATTAAATGCCCTCTCCTTCAGAGACGACTAAAATCTCTTATCTTTCTGGTTTACAATTGCCTGTGAAAGGGCTTTGCCATCAAGAGGTCTGCCAGTAGCAAAACCCAGGCTCCAGCACATCTTGCTCACTGCTGGATTTCTACCAGCCAGGTCACGGTAGCAAGAAGCAGCACTTGTAACGCTGGTGAGTGGCCTCTTCCAGGTCATCTCCATCCAGCAGAAAGTCTCCAGGGTGTTCAGTGTAGGTCTTCTTCAGGAGGCTCCAGGGTGAGGAGAAATGGCAGGAATCGGCCGTCTGAGACTGAACTCGATGCGTGAGCGCTGACAATCGCTCAATCTTTCTGGAATATGCAGCACAAAAATTCAGCCTCGTCTCCCAGTTCTTGATAACACCTGTGCTCACCGTTTCCATCTTGATAAATACTGTGCATATGACCTAAGTATTTATTGAGTTTTGACCTGTTTAGACTCCTGGATGCTTCTGAATAACCCTAATATTCAAGACAGCTGAAACTTCATCTTCTCTTTGTAGCTGTTGAGAAAATTGCAACCCTGTAAGAACCCGCAAGCTGGACTGCTGGATGCAGTGTCAGAGCATCTTTAGCATCAGCGATTCATCCAGTAGCTACAGTTTGTGGTCGGTGTACCTGTACTTGTACATTCGGAAAAAGCTCCCTTCTGTACAAATTCCGCTTGCTCAGTTCTCTGCTTGCTGACTGAGGCAGTATAGCCACATCACACTGATGCTCGTCTCAGCACCAGTCACCAACAAATGCAAAGTCCAACTCTAGGTCTCTGGGTAGGAAAGTCCTTCTTGAGACGGGTCACTCCTTTCTGTCCGGGACAGCACCTTGCTTTAACATTTGCAATCTCTTGGAGCAGCAATGTTATTACCAATAGGAGGAAATCTACAGGACTAGGTTAAACCATACGCCTTACTCACATAAGAGACAGGAATAACTGCAGGCTTTGTGGGTGGAAATCGAAGGCAAATCTTATTTCTTCAAGTCAGCATTTCTTAAGTAGCTCTTCGTGCATATACACCGAGTCTCAAGCATAATCTCTCTTTGCCTGTTCCGAAGTTTAGTCGTATAGGTCAGGGGAGGAGAAAGACAGACAGACTTTCTTTCTGAGGCTGCTATTCCTCCTGCCTAATTCTGGGGAGGCTTTCCTGGACCTGGTGTCACAGGCTCTTCCCCCAGCAGCCTCTGCAATGACGCTGGTGACTGTTTCCTCGCCCCTCTCCGGAGCGACCTGGAAGGGGTCAAGGCCAGATGGGGTTCCTGGGAGGACTTTGTGATGTGAATGACCTACTGTGAAAACTGAAAACCAGCGCAAAGCTAAAAGGAGCTTGGTGTTTCCTCTCCGAGGTCAGGAAGAACAGCTTCCAACTTTTCAGTCGCGTGTTTTTGCGCTGCCTTGTGTGGACAGAGTAGTCGTATTTGTCTTGTTTCAGAGCTCCCAAGAGAGGCCAAAACTAAGCTACAACAGATTTCTACATTTCAGCAAGGACATACTGTGGTCTTTCAAGGAAAAGAAAAAAAGTGTTGCTGTTCACAGCTGGAGCCACCGCTGGAGCAACATGGCAATGCCTTTTGCGTAAACCAGCCCGTGTTTGGTTGCTAACTGGACCAGTGCTCGCACGTGAAACCAGACAGCTTGCACATTGAGCTCTGTGAAGCTTGCACAGCTATCCCATCTTGCTACCTGCAGCAAGCACTCCCCCAGCTTTGGTTACGGTTCCTCTGTGTAGGGTCCTCTACTTTCTGCCATTTCATGAGACTTTTAATGCTATGCAGGCAGAAATTTGAGGCAAAATCCCAGATCACATTTTAGAACTATTTTATCTACAACTGCAGGGTCTCCTGCCTACGCTAGCTGAGCATTTTGAGTTACAAAAAGTAGCGGACGTTGTTTACAGGGCTTATGTTCTTTAACAATTTGCAAAAATTATTATGGTGTTGCATTAATTTTTGCAGTGCTTTCTGTTTTCCACCTGATTCCCACGTGGCTGCCTTTACAAGGGTTCAGAGGCAACGTTTGGGAAGCACTGGTCTCAAGCAGCAGTGTGCAGTGCAGAACTGTGCAGAGAATTATCCTGTTCTCTGAATCCCCTGATGTGACTTTTCCCAGGTTGTGACGTTGATGGGACCGAGTCCAAGAGAACCACACGCTGCAAAGCAGCAGGTCTCATCCCCATCAGCAGATGGTGAGACTGCACCTTGCCACAGTATGGTCAAATCTTCTAATAGTGAGGGCCAAGTCCCGGCTCTGAGGTAGTGCTGTACAATCAGTTATAGCTATCAGACATCTGGAAATCTGAGTTAAGCATGAAAAACCTTCAACATTTGTTTGGGCCTAATTTCTGAGCAGAAGAGGGAAGTGTCTGGGGAAATCCAGCTGTATGAATCCTCATTCCTCCTAATGTTTCTGCTTTTCTAATAAAAACAATATTGTGAGCCGGACTCCGCTAGAATTTTCATTTTCGCGTCTCCAGTTCCAGAGTAGAGCACCTAGTTAGCTGCTGACTACTCAGGAACGGGTTGAGGGAGTTGAAAGCTGCTCCCCGGGCAGAAGCGGCTGGAGGTGTGTGAGCAGGAGGGCAGAGGTGGGTCGCAGGCCAGCACCACGGCCCGGGCACATCGCTGAGGGGCTCACGCCGAGGCAGAAGGCGGCAGCGAAAGCCCCGCGCTGGGAGCATGCTGGCAGGCTGCCTTCCTCCCCAGCTGCTGGAAAGGTGAGTGTGATTAAGCCAACTGGCCTGACCATTAAAACCACTGGAACCGTAATTGCAGAGCGAAGGTGAGCCTGAGCTCCGAGTGCAGGGGTGCTCGGATGCGATGGGTTTGTTTTGTTTAGGTTGTCACAGAGATGGAGACTAATGTTAAAATTTGAAGTGCACTGGTCTGTGCAAGTGTTACAGTTTTTAGCTTGTGATTTCTTTTAAAAAGCCTCTCTCTCTTTCACCCTCTTATTTTTATTTTTTTTTCCCAAACAGATAAGGACACCTGGATATGGACACTAGAAAGGAGAGCGAATTATTCTGCAGCAGGAGCCAATAATAAACAAATCGATCAATTTTTCCTTCGGAGAGGAGGCAACAGAGGGTAGGGAGACAGGGGAGAAAGTGCTAAATGTTCAATTAACCAAATGAACTAACAGGCTAAACTTTGGGGAATGCTTCACATGATATATTAGCATGCGATTAAACGGCAGTATGAAATTACGGTGTCACATTATATTCCATTTTATTTCCTGTAAGCTCTCATGACAAAAATGTAGGTGAAAGCTGATTCTATTGATCTCTCTTGCTCTAACTTACTGAGCAGCGATTCAGCAGACAAGCGACTGTTTTCCTCAGGTTAGTTGCATGCGCGTCATCTGGACTTGCACACTGTGAGGTAATGATCTGCCCGTGTAAATGGCTTCACAGAGGCAACTTCGCGTTTCCCTGCCTCCCTCCTGAGGCGTATTTGGGATGTCATCTTAGTGAATGTAGAGTGTGGATAGCTTGCTATGTGATGCTAGATTTTTGTTGTTCTTTCCTTTCAGTATGGCCAAAATCCATGATGATGACTAATGTTTTTCCCAGTGCAGAAGTGAGTCACTTTAAAAAGTGGTTAAAAAACAAAGATTGATGTGATGGGGGGTGTGTATGTGTGTGTGTGTTTGCGTGAAATTAGTACTGCAGGCTTATTTAGTGTCATTTTGCCACCTTATATGGGTCTTCAATTGCTAACGTTCTCTTCATCTAAGGACCAAATCTTACAATCACGTTCACGAGTAACTGTTCACTTAAAGCATAAACAAAGACAATCAATAGATTTGTGTGAATGAGGGAGGTTAAACTAACATAGGAATGCATTGCAAAGTAGGGAGGTAGCTAAATACATTCTTAAACGCTCAAGGCTTTAATGAAAATCTTGATTGTTGGTCAGTCACTACAGCACTGAAGTACTCCTATTTCACATTCCTCTCGTTATAGGGAACTCGACTGGGTTTCATGCTCATCTCAAATCGCACAAAGTTTGTCGTCCTCCTTCGGTTCTTTTAGCATCTGTAGTTTTTATGGTGTACCACCAGCGTCAGTCCTGAAAGGAGTGTAACCTGGAGAAAGGAAGGCGCGCAGCAGGTCAGCGCTGAGCTGCGCATAAGAGCGATGGCAAAGATTACGCAAGATACACTGAGACCATGTCAGCTCCTACTTACTGATGTTAATTTGTAATTTTTATGAGAGCCGTGATCAAATAAATTTACAAAAACATAATCCAGATTGCTGGGGCAGAGGAACACTGAACACAGGGCTGCTCTAACATCCTGTGTATTATTGGCTCAGAGCCACTGCCAGCTGCAACATTTTTCTGCTAGAGAGATGAAATTGCACACAAATATTTAAATAACTGACACAATATAACGCAATGGATATAAGGAAATAAGAAATAAAACAGCCTTTTGGCGATAAACCTTGTTGAGGGAGCAACAGCCTAGTAAATCCTGTCTAACATTTAGCAGAGCCTTAGACCTAACGCTGACCTCTGTCAATACGTTTGTGTGCAGATTCGATAGGAATCTCGACGGTTTTGGTCTTGGTTTTCCTTTCACCCATCTGTTACTAACACAGCACATATTTGACATGACTGTTCCACTTCATCTGAGACCTGCCAAATAAAAATTCTCTTTTATTTACATGAGTGATAACTACTAATAATTTGCCTTTACAGCACATTGCACCTTCTCTCGAAAAGTGAAAGCGCTTCATGAATATGAGGCACGGAGCTTTTTAGTACTTCTGAGAGGCAGTGTATTATTTTCCCTATTCAAAAGTACAGAAGCTATCGCAGAGAAAGTGCCACATTCCGTGTTATGGCTGAAAGAGAAAGGCAGAGCCTTGAGGAGACTGCGAGCCCCTTGAGTGCTTTTGCCACAAAACCACCCAGCAGTAAATGAGAAAACTGCATGCACCATAAAAAGGGTAGTCACACTGAATGAAGTCGGTAACGGTACCTATGAAATACTAAGCCATTTTAGAGTCAAAGAATTTTTATGAAACCTGTTAATTTGAAGTATTTCCCGTGGGGCATTTTGAGCCAGATTCAACCTGCTAAATAGAGGGGAAAAGTGCTAACTCGCATTAAGGGAAAGGTCAAAGCTACACTGGTTTGCAAATGTGGGAAATAACCAGGCTGTCTACGGTTCAACCTGAGGGATGATGATAACTGGAGACCGCAGTCCTCCCACCCCGCCTGCCTCAGCAGACTCCTGCTGACTTGATGCTCCTCGCAGCGGCAAAGATCTTCTTGCACAAAGGCACTTTATGGCACTGGAGCGTTCAGTAGGCTCCCTCTTCTGCACCGCGAGGGCGGAGGGAGCTGGGCTGGTACGAAGCCGGGTCTGTACCGTCTCAGAGCCTTGTGACGGGAACTACAGCAATACGTTGCCTAGTAATGATCTTTCTAGGGACTCAAAAGGCTTTATAAATTTTTAATGCTCCAAATTCATTTTCTGATAGCCTTAATACAGGTTTACGATTTCAGTCTGTGAAACAATAGCTGGTGCGTGTTCCCAGTTATTAAGATCCTACTATCTTTTTTTGTTTAATTTTCAGTGTTCTCTCAGTTTTGTTCGAGGTCACTTTTTTCACAAGAGCCACGGCAACAGTTTGATCAACCTCAGCTCACTATTCTGGGTCGGGCAAAAGACGGGGCTATTCAAGTCTCGTGCAAATCAGTTTTAGAGTGGGTTTAACTCCCTAAGCTCCCTGTGGAGCTGCTCCTCCTTTACACCAGGGTAAGTGCAGGATAAGGATCAGGCTATTGGCATTTGCAACTTCTGTTCCCAAGGATCTGTGCAGCAGAGTCTGCCCCTGTGATACGGGTAGTGAATATATCCATTCTGCTCCACTTCCAGGCATTCATTTCCTGTAACATAATTTTTAAGGAGTCCCTGGCAGTTCAGTGGGGAGAGGTGGGGTTTTTTTCTTTTTAATCTCTCTTAAAGCCCTATTACCGCTTTTAATTACCACCGTTTAATTTTTAAGGACGAAAAATTTGGCAGACTTGTTGAGTTGCTTAAGTCTGTCATTAATCGCTCCCAGTTAACACGACCGCTGCGTCAGCCACAAGCCGAACGAAGGAGAGGGCAGCAGAGACGGGGACCGTGCATCTACACACTCGTGTCCCTTCATGGCATGTCTCTACCTGTGCTTCCCTGCTTTTTGTCTTTTTAGTCCTTCTCCCATTGCGTCATGGACACATTGCCACTGTTAAGGTCTGCAGGACCAAGAGAGTCTTTGCCTCTGCTGGTGGCACGTCGGGCCCCCAGGCCCCCACCATGGCCAGCTGTGGTACCCCTCGCTACCTGTGATCCTCACGCTGCCACGGTCACCCGCGCAGCTCAGGGCCACCCTTGCTGCCCCTCCTGGGTGGTGAAGGACCCGGTGTCTCTCCCTTCCCATCTCCGAGCGGGGCTGGTGCTGCTGGGGATGCCCAGCCTGGGCACTGGGGCTGACCCAGTCCAGGCTATGGGTGTCCCAGATGGACACGGGGGTCAAGTGAGTGAAGTTAGACAGGGTGTCAGAGCACAGAGCACACAGCAAGAGGAGAGAGAGGGAAAAAAGCTCGTTTTCACACCGCCGGGCTGCAGCAAGCTGCGAAGCCGGTGAGAACACTGGGAGAGCACGTGCTCAGCGCTGCATGTCTGCAACACAGCAGGTTTCCTCCTGCCTCCTACACAAATCACGTGTGGTGACAGCTCGCCTGCTGACACCAACGGACGGCCTCTGATCGTCATGGCTATAACCTCCTTTCGTTCCCCAGGGAAGGACAGGCTGAATGCCCTGACGCGGGCGGCAAAGTGCTCGTGGAGGTGGTTGGTGCGTGGTGTATCCTGCTACCCAAAGGGCATGGGTAGGGGCCGGCTGTCTGCAACTTTCCTCTTCCTTTATGCTTCTTCCTTTCTCCTCTTCAGAAAACTTTATGAAGGGAAATTTCTGTGTTTCAGGCAATAGCTCACTTCTATCAGCGTTTCTCAAAGAGTTCATGATTCCTGGTTATTTGTCTGATGTGTGTAAATGAGACTGTGTCACTTGGGTTGTGTTTGAACAGAGAGAACAAAATAAGTAACGGTACAATGTGTCAGGCAGCTTTTCTTCTTGGAGACATAATGAGGCTGTTTACTGATGGATCATTGATTTCTGCAAGCTCTGTTGTAAAATCTCCTACTGCCACCATCAGGACATCAAAATATAAAATACTTTTTTATATAGAACACAGCATCAAAGCCAAATAAGTCAGTACATCCAACAAAAATGTGACTAGGATTTAAATCTTTTGGGTGTACACAACACTATGTACTGAACTGGAAATTACAATAGTATGTCTCTCTGGAGAGACATCCATAAGGAAACGTATGGTTGGGTTGTTTTTTTTTTCCTGTAATTTGTGCAGTAGTCATGCAGTAAATAAAAGATCTAAATAAAATAACTTGCATTGCCCATATTCATGAACGTGAATTAAAGGGGCATCTAATAATAACACTGTAAAGACATTAAGAGTATTTTTGCCTGTACTTCAGTACAAGATGTATGACTCACTGAAGACCCTCTTCTTTCCACGTAGATGCCGACTGTTTTTATGAATTCTCAGTCAGCTTTTGTATATAACCTGGAAACCTAAATTCTTAAAAAGTTCTTTCTGACACTTTGCAAATGCAGTCACAATTTTCAAGGAAATATTCAACTACCCAACACCAAATATAGCCAGAAAGTACCACATCTACATGGTATAATTTGGCTGTCATCAGGAAGTCTTGGTTGAGGCTGGACTGGGCAGGGTGTCAGTAGATGGAAATGATCTCCTTCTAACATGATTTATATTAGCAGAGAATTTGGTCTGCTCTGTATAGTTTTGTGTAGTAGCTTTGTGTAGTCCAAATAAGGAATCCCTAATACAACAATAAATAATAAAGACACTTCTGAGTACATTGCAATGCCACACACAAGATTGCTTTTACAACCAAGCGTACAAGCAAGGAAAGAACGTGCTGTACTGCCTCAGCTGCCTTAAGTTATTGTTTCCTCTTACTCACTAATAAATAATGTCCCATTCCAGGTGAAGATGGTTTGTATGTTTTCGATTAAAATTACATCAGCCTTAAATTGAACTGTCTTCCTTGAGGAAGTTAAGCTACTCTCCTTTAGTAACAGTAGCTCTCTACCTACTGTGCAGTTGCTCCGGCCCGCTGCTCTGCTGTTGCTGCTGTGGCTCAGCACCCCAGGACCCCCAGTGGGTGTGCAGGCAAAGGAAATATGTATATATTTTTCAGGTATGCTAATGGTAAGTAGGTATTTACTCTCAGCAGTTATATGCATACTTGGGTCCTCATTGACCGATGATATCATATATGTTCTAAGAAAAGTCCTTGTGATTTTACTCTTTTAATCTGTGTAACCAAGTACTGAAAAATTTGTAGGAAGAACCTTTACTGCCCTGAATCAAGAGGGCCCGGTCTTTGACAGCAAGTTGTTTTGGGACAAGTTTGTCCTTTGCTGGTTGTATGAAAAAGAACTTTCCGTAATTCCCAGTAATTAATTTAAAAGGAGACGCTCATTAAAGTGGAAAGCAATGGGAGTGGGGGTGCCAGGGGAGTGAATAGTCATTCATTATGGACATTTATGGGAACAGTTTTCCGAACAGGTAGAGGTTTCTCCACAGCTCAGTAAAGAGAAGCATTTGGCCCCCATGGGGTTACGGAAAAGATCACAGGGAAGTCTGCGGAGGAACAAAAAGATGTGAGGAGTGAGGGCAAGCAGCCTGCAGTTCTGCGCCGCACAGCCGGTGGTCTGTTGTAGGAAGGATGGGGATTTCCTTTGGACTACAGTTCTTGAAGTGCTGGGGAAATACCCTGGGTCAGCAAGGAGGCTGGAAGAGCAGCAGAGTACAGGGTACAGGAGGGCTGGCAGGTTTGGGGTCTAGGTCTGAGGCTGGCAGAGGTCTTCCAGTCCTGGGAATGGGGCAGGGAGGTTCCCAGGAGAGGAACTCCATGTAGTTGAATTTTAACTTTGGAAGAGCTTTAGACCAAAGGACCAAAAAGCAGAAAAGCTGCTTCCCAGCCTGCTTAGGGCAGCTGATTCAAATGGGGAATCGAGGCACGGTATCAGCTAGGTAAGCGTTACTGCAGACCAGTAAGGTCTGGCAGGGTGCTGGGAGGAGGGCGCTGCACAGCTGAGGTCCTGCTGAAAAGGACTCATGTTCTAGGCACACATTTACAGACTTTCAGGAAAAATGCCTCCAGTTAGCTGAGTTTCCATGGAGGTCTGTGGAGGAAGACGTGGTCCTTCAAGACCAGCCTCTAAACCATTCACCATCCAGTTTTACGTAGTGCTAGCAACTCAGATTACATCCAGATGGGAAAACAGTGTGGCTGTGTCATTCCTTCAGCCAGTTCTCCCCACTGTGGAAACATGCTCTGCCCGTGCTCAGCTAGCTGGAATGGATAACTGGCTTAATTGCATTGCCATATTGCCACTTGCACTTGCAATAGCCACGGTCTGTTAAGTGACTAGAAGCAGGAGGAGTAGTTTTGTGTGAGGTGGAACTAGGAAGGCCTGGTAGTGTCTCATGTTTGAACTGTCTGGCATCTAAGGAGGTGTGAACTCTAGCAGACGATTTTCTTCTCGCTGAGAAGAAATGGTTCATAATGGCTCTCCTCCGTGATGCCTAAAAGGGCAAAATGTCCCAGCCTTACCCCTCAGTACAGGCACTAGCACGATTTTTCTTCCCTTGCCAGTTACGTATTTTGATTTAACTTTACTGAGCATCATTTCTTCAGCTCGCAGTAGCTGGGCTAAGCATAGCTGGTTGTTACACCCCTATTTGTGACTAGTCTCAGACACACCGATTGTGATTTTGTTCTGTAGATGCTCACCTCCAAGCCAAACAAACCTGTCTGCCCGCGCCAGCGTACAGACCACCTGCTAGCCTTCCAGCAAAGCACTAGAAGAGGCCAAAGTTCGTTAGAAGAAGGCTGTATTCCTGAACATAGCAGAGTAACAGAGCCGTCAGTGGGTGTTTGTGACCCTCCAGGGATGCTCTTTGCAGGAAAGGTACCCCAGTAATCAAAGCGGCGGGAGCCCTGCTCTCAGCTCAGGAAGACGCGTTGGGGTCGTACTGAGAGTAGGACCGCGGGAAGCTGCTGTTCTCTGCACTGAGAGCAACACAGGGCAGTCTGAAACAAAATTTAACTGGGAACCACCACTCTTGCTTTGTGCTTTCCAGAACCAGAGGCAAAGATGCCTCCATCGTGTATTAACGTACTGGATACGTGAACAGCTGCCTCTGCTCTCTTTCCGCATTTCAGCTATGTCTGCATACTGTATTACAATTATCTACAAATGGGTTTTATAGGGACAGATTCCAATTCTGAATATTTAAATAGTCCAACTGGATTGCTGTATCTCGCTGTACAGAGATGAGATTCTCTTTGTTTCCATACAAAGGCGTGGAAGGCGGGTCGGGGGGAGGCAAAGGGGAATGTGGGAAAGGTGTGGAAAGATGAGGAAAAAGCCACCTGGAAAGGGCACAGGGAAATGGAGAGCACTCCACACACAAGCCTACTTTGGCTCATGAATTTAACATGTGTGTAATGTTTCTTACGAGAAGTCACGTGAGCAATTTAAACTGGCCCCTAGGCAAGTCTAATCTGAACAAGCTGCTCTGAGACAAGCTACAAATTGCAGGGTTTAATAAAAAGGGTAGGCCAGAGTCTGCAGAGCAGAGAGTAGCACAGGAGGGGGAAAGGGATAGGATAGTATCGGAACATGAAATGAAGTCTCCATGAGCAAATCTTAATAATACCTTACACTGAGGTAGCGAAGACTTGAAAGGAGACATTGCATTCAAATTCTGTGCAGCTGGAGGTGTAAGTCGTGCAAGGTATCCCGACGCTTACTTCATATCCATGAAGAGCGACACAGTTCTTTTAGCTTATTTGCACCACTGCCGTATCCGTGCCTTGCATTGTGTCCCTGCCATTAGGTGTCACCACTCCACAGCAGTAGATTCCTGAGGAGGTAAGTCTAGAAAGTCTGGTCTCATCGCAGATGCAGTATTTCTTTCTTAAGGGTTCCCAGGCTACTCCTACAAAAGGATCTTCCTGGGTAACAAGCTAAGCTACTGCAGCGGACAGACAGAGTGGTACTGGGTGAGACTGGGCAGATCCCCAAAAGCCTCTGCTGCTTCTGCAAAGGTTTGGTTTCAGGCTCTTAATATTGAGGTTTAACTTCTGGGTCCATTCGGCCTCAACACTGCAAAGCAAGGCTCTCTCGCCTGGCCTTCAGGGTGCCTCGCTTGCCTTGCTTCTTGGCTCACCCTCCGCTCGTGGCTGGGACTGCGCCTTTGCCGCTGCCCCCGGCGGGCGATCAGCCCGCACGTGGTGCGACTTGGCTCCGCGTCGTCGGCGCTTGTCCAACAGACCGCTAGTCTGGTTGTGGATCCATCGGGCCCGAAATGAGTGGGGTTGACACGGCTAGCTTTGTTTCATGGGGAAAACACAGCTTAAATTGTGTTCCCTCTTCTCTCTCATGTACTGTCATGCTCTATAGCTTCCCCGCGAGACGAGACTGTACTACTGGGAGCTAAACACTGTTAGTACAAAACCACTATTGGGAAGAGCAAATCTCATCTGCTTGGCAAAACAGATTTTGGAAATCACAGCAATATTTGTTAAATGGTCACCATTATGGGGATGACTAGTAACTCCCACTGCAATTTTCATGGAGTTAAATAACTCTTTATGCAGAAGTCTTCATCATAAACTGGAAACAATGGCCAAAATGTCTAGATCCGCCAGATTAGGTCTGCGCAAGTTTGGCTTCCTAACAAAACCTCAAGCAAACCCTGTCTTTGGCTCCTGGCACTGCTGCCTGACCCCACTCCCTGAAGGCTGGGAGAGCTCCAGCCCCCGGAGCACAGCGGCTGGGGCGGTGGGATGAATTGCCAGACTGCAACCCGGCAATGCCTTTCCAATTCATTCAATACCTTAAAAACCCAAGAATTCTTTGGAGATTCAAAGCAAAAATTTCCTCTTGTAACTGATGTTTACTTAGCAACATAAACAAGCGACTGAAGGACAGAACGTGAGTCACAATGTGGAATTAAAAATATTTGCAGTCTTTGCTGATGGGTGACCGCTCTGTCACGCTAACCGCTGCCAACAAGCTCATTTTGGCCTGAGACTGCGCAGACTCGTTTCTCTGATGTGGCAACCTCTTCCGTACTGTTGGGAAAGTGACATTGACCTAACAAAGTGTGAGGGCCCTGTGGTAATAGTCTTCTCTTCTTACCTTCCACCCTCTTTCCATCAGAGGAGGAAGCTAGAGTGGTTTCTTTCGTTTCAGTGTTCTCTTGCTTCTTAAATTAGTTGCATCCAAAGAGGCTGCAGGGGCCCCACAATGCTTTGTTCTGCGTATAGTCCATACACATTCCCCACAAAGCTTTGTAGTCAAAATCACAAGGCAGACAAAGGGGAAACTATTCTCATTTAGCAAAAATTTCTAAATGAGTCACACGAGGAGCCTGTGACAGAGCCTGGACGTGCACAACAGTCTCCGAAACCCCAGTTGATGTCTGTGACAAGACTCATGCTGAGCACCCCTGTGTCCTTCCATCCAGACACTACACTTCTGAGTCCAAACGAGCACCTTGTAGGACATACGGCCTGCCAGGGACAAAACCAATCTATTTAATTAAGAACATAATCGATTAAGAGCCTCCAGATACAGATCAAGCCAAGGGCCCACCTTACTCAGTATCTTCTCCCTGTTTAAAGAGATCAGCATAAGAAAGATGAAGTATGGAGTGATTTTTTTCCCCTGGTATAATATCCCAGGTTATAGCAATCCGCGCTTTATAGATTTCAGGAGTTGGAAGCTGCATCCACTCAAAAATGTTTTAAAGGCAACGTCAGATCTGGGCTTCATGACTGTTTAACTCTTTTGAACCTGTTTATACTCCCAGTGTCCACAACATCCTGTGACAATGAGTTTCATAGTTTACATGGCTGCATTTAACTCATTTAACTGCATGAAAAAATGCTTGCTTTTGCTTGCCTGCTTGCCAAAAATTTAGTTGGGTGCCTCCTACTTCTCCTTTTATGAGGAACAATAAATAACCATTCCCAGTTCATCTTCTCCAGACCACTTGTGATTTTACAGACAACTATATTAAAAAATGTTTAAAAATACATTCCGTAAGCTTTTACCAATGTCTTCACATAAACATACAACCTGTTTCATATTACTTGGGTTGAAGTCTGCCATGGCTGTTGTCCAGCTACATATTTTAGCAACAAAAGTAAATACATCCAGCCAGGCCTCTTGCATCGTTTTGTGTATTTGTCTGGCAATATTGCTTCCTCCTTTTTAGGGTTTGGTAGGAAGTATTTATTTAAAAGCAAGACTGGATGAGTACTTCCCTCATCGGACTGTTTCAGACATGCAGAGCGCTCCAGACCTTACCTGGAGGAAAACTGGGGAGGGGGGGAATCCTGCTGGGTATTGGCAGTGTAAGGAGGGCGAGCGCTGCGTGCCCCGTGAGCTGGACTGGCGGCTGGAAGATCTCACCTGCCGGTGGGCGCGCGTCCCAGAAGGGCAATTTAACTTCCAGCGGCCTCTGTGTGTGCGCGGGATTCGCCCTGTGGTTTGAGGTTTGCTGCCAGCTGGGAATAGGCGTGAGGCCCAATTATACGTTAAATGCAAGCTGAAGTCAAAACTGGGTGTAGCCGCTTACTCCTAATAAATTCTGGGAGTGAGGCTGTGCAGTGTGAAAGGTCATAGGCAGGATTTCCTTTTGATAAGACACGCGTTGCTGCCCCAGAGGAAACAGAGGCTGCCCAGCGTGTCTGTGCCTGCTTGTTTGTTCGTTTCTTTGAGGTGTTTGATAGACGTTTAGCCTCCTCCCCCTGGCAGCCCATACGTTGGTCTGGGGAGCTGGGGTGTGCGCTGTATTCCTCGCAAAAGCCCAGCTCCTGCGTTGCTGACTGTTTGCTCTCCTGGTTCACGGAGGGCATGGGTGAAGGACACATCCCAATTCCCAGAGCTACGGAAGGGACGCAGTCCCCTTGGCCACCCTGGAGTGCCTGAAACCAGATCCCAGACAGCTAAATGGGCTGCCCAGGACTTCAGCCGGAGACCTGTGGAAGTCAGGCACTTACAAAATAAATGTATTTGAGCCTGTCTTCTGAAGAGGTCTCTCAAACTTGTTTTTTCCCCTTCGTGCTAAAGAGAGCCATCTATGCTCTTTCTTCAGCCCCGGCTATGCAGCGCCTGCCAGTGAGTGGCGTGCCAGTGAGTGCTCGGGATGAGAGGATCCCACTCTTCAGAGGAGTCCCACCAGTTACGAGCAGTATTTCTTAACGCGCCCGAGGGCCTACCTGTTCCTCAGTGCTATTCTTGTTCAGCCGGAGTTTTCAACTCTGATCTCTTGGGCTTTCTTGAACCTTTTTCTCTGCTGAAGATGGTCCTAGACAGCTCAGCAAAGACCTCCCCTCAGGTCATGTGCTGAGTACAATGAAAAATCGTCTCAGTCAGCCCTTAGCCATCTGAACTCAACCAGAGTCGGGCAGTAAGGATGCCGCCCCAAGGCTTTCCCTCGGGCTGGGGATGTGTCCCACCTATTTCAGCAGGGAAGTCAAGGGGGAGAGGAGAAAAGGTCTGCAGCTCATGGCCCAGAACGGCTCTGCACAAACCTGCACAGGAGCCCTTTCCTCTGGGTGCATGGCCTTTCCCAGGAAGGTCCTGCTTCACAGTTCTGGAGCTATCCCTGCACCGAACGGGCAGGGCTACAGGCATCCTGGTGTCGCAACGTCACTTGGCTGAGGTGACGCGTGGCGGGCCAAGGGGAGAAGATCAGTCCCTCTGCTGGGAGCACCGCAGGCATGGAAACCTGGAGGTATGGAGGGCTCTACAGGTTTTTAGGGAAGAGAGTGCCACCTGAACAGCAGCCTTAATCAGTTTGCACGTTATGTTGCACGTGATGCAGTAAGTTGGGGGACAGGCAGGAAGGCACTTCTGCCTTATGAAATAGCCATGCCAAAAAACATCTAGGAGAGAAATATGAAAGTTACTGCCTGTGTTGGGAAAAGCTGACTACGTCCATGGTAATCGTCTCCAGTTGTTCTCAGGCTTGAGGCATCCCCTTTACAGACAAAGGGGGAAGTCTGCTAGTGCATCTATCTGTTCAGGGAGTCTTCCCTTCGTGGCAAGAATGCCGTGTGGGCTTTGTGGGTATTCCTGCAAGGGAGCTGAGATCTCTGGGGCAAAGGAATAGCAAACTGAGAAGACTAATGAAGAGCATTGCGGGGAGTAGCTCATCACTGTGGAGTAAACGGTGGGACTTGTTAACCCGTAGCCTAAATGAGGATAAGTGAAGGCACACCTGGGTTTGGGGAACAGAGGACAACAAACTGCGAACAAGCAGTTGCTGTTCACACCCTCACAGCCCTTCACTGAGAAGTGATGAAGACTCACATTATCATCCAGTGATTTTGGAGAAAGCATTTCTCTTTGGCTCTTTTGATAATTCTTTTGCTTCCTTTCTCTTTTTTTTCCTCCTCTATAATAAACTACTGTTTGATTAAACCTCTTTCATTGCTTATTGTGAAAAAGCAGAGTTTGTCAAGTACTGGCATGGAATAACTCCATTTTCCCAGCTTAACCTCTACAAGTTGAAGCCAGTGCTGCTGCCAGGCAAAGATTAGCAGAAGGGTTACAGAGGCAAATCCCGATTTAAAAACATTAGATTCTTCTGTGCCAGACACAAAACCTTTGAAATTTGGAGGGGCTGGTAACACCAAGTAAGCATGTGTAGTAATATACACATTGCTCTAGTGCCAAGTCTTCAGATCACACTCCAAGTCTACACATAAGAGGGGGCAGAAATGTGAAATCAAATGGTTTGTGAAAATTTTGATTGGTTGGTGCTGCGCTAACAGCAGAACGCTGCAGACGGATGTGAATGTCGTTAACCAGGCAGAAGAAATAAGCAAGCCCTCTGCAACCTCAAAAATTATACAGAGATAGCGTCACACGTGACTAAGGTTTTCTTCCAAAATTGTAATAGAAGCTTTTGCTGTTTAGTAAGTATTTCTTCCCTGCTCCTGTTCCTGAGTAAAGACATCTGTAGTTGAGATGTATGAGACTTCTGCTTTTTGCCAAAGCCTTTGGGTAATGTGGTATTTTCCTGCACAATTATTTAATTTCTGTTTGTGTTCTTGCTCTGGCTTGCATTCCTACTCTGAACTTGTATGTGAGGGACAAATATCCAGGTAATTACATGCAAAAGCTCTGCACCGTCTCCCTGAAGAATCAAAAAAAGGCTCAAAGAAGCAAATCTAACTAAAAAAAAAATCAAGTCTAGCTAAGGGAAATCCAGCCTACTGATCTACAGACGTAGACTGTTGGCCCGACAATGAGCTCAAAAGCAGCCTAGTTACTGCGTGTTACACTGAGCAGAAGCCGTTGCCTCGTCTGGAAGCGGGAAGTGATGGATGTTACTTCTGTGCGTCTGTTGGTGAAAGTCAGCACCAGATCTAGGTGCAGTCCAATAGCACTCCTACCCCTAAAACAATACCCCGAGTTTATCCAGAGGTCAGTTTTTATTGATCGCCGGGGAAAAGGTTACGTAAAGCTGAACCCTATGACAATAAACAGGAAACCTCATCTTGGAAACCTGTAGATGTTAAACCACAGAAACAAAAATCCCTTTGTGATCATGGAGTTTATTCTGCAAGAAGATGATCATCTCTGTCCTATTCAAGCAAAGGGCTTATGAACATGCTTTGTGTGAAACATATATACCATCCCTTTTGTTTCAGTGCCAGTTCTTGGATGCTTAAAATTTAGCATGAGCTTGTTTGGTACTTCACGGAACAGAAAGGACCCAATCACCCAGAAGCAGATGTTCCTAAACTTGATAATTGAGAAGATAATGAAGCTAATAATAGCTATAGATACATAGAAAACATAGATGATTTCTTCATATGCTGCAATTCTGTCTGTAAAGTTTTGTGTGCACTAGCGTTCTCAGGCGGAGAAGGACACTGCAACCCAGTGTTGGTAAACATGAATAACATGACCAGAAAGAGGAAGTGTTGACACCCAGGAGATTTCAAAAGCTTTAACAAAGAAAAATATCTGAAGAAAAACAAAATGCTGAGCAGGCTAAATGATATAACAGATGTTCAGCATCCAATTAACAGAAGAGTTAACTGTCTATCATCTGGATTTTTGTTTTTGAGGCAGGAATCGTCCTTACCTGAGCCTGTCATGATGACACCCTGAGGTTGCCAGATCGCTGCATGCAGTTAGATAATATCCTCTGGAGAAGAAAACACACTGCACACCTTGAAGTGGTAAAAATGAACCATGGCATAACTGTGTAGAAATGCAACTACGGGCAGTTAAAGTGGCAATTTTAAAGTTACTTACTTAATAATGTATCCCAAAGTTGTAGGTCAACATTTTCAAATGTGTATTGTGATTTTGGGGTGCTTTAGTTTTGGAATAATATGAGTGACTCTGAACATCAGGCCTCTATGATGCCTTAAATATAGCACCTAAAAGCTGAGGCTAAGCATTCTGGTTGTGTAAGCTGTGTGCATGTCTAGCAACATGGAAGTTAAAAAAAAAAGATGACTGCCTGTGCAAAATTATTTTAATAATCAGAAGAAAGGAGGAACTGAAAATATTACAAAACAGATTCCCTCCAAATGAAAAGAAGGATGATGGAAATTATATTTAACAGACCATCTGACATGTAGAAATACAGCTGTATGAAATGGTTGTTGGCTTCTGCAGGGAAGACAGGACAGAGAAACTGTCTTTCTCAGAAGAAACAAATAGAATAGGCACCCTAAAGCTGCTCAAAAATAAATGCAGGATAAACTATTAATAAGATACTGCTTTAAAATATTTTCCACCCTATCTGTCCCAGGAAACCAGATCCATTACTGGTTGTTCATGTACAAAACAGAACAGGTCCTTGTAAATCATTATGTCGAGTATTAAGCGCTCGATATGTTAAGAGCTTCTGGAGAAAAAATGGACATCTAATTTACCCTTGTTATAAGCCATCGTGGAAAGATGCCAGGCTAGCCTGGAGGAGTCATAAAATCCCAGCATGCATTGAGATCAAATGCCTGATGGTGGCCTGGGTGTTTTTTTAATTGGCGGGTAGGTCGGCGTCCCATCTGACTTAGATTAGCATTGCTCCGCTGACCCAAGTGGGGCTGCAGCAACGTGCAGCAGCTGAAGACTCAGACTTGTGTACAGAGACTGGAAATTTTCAATGAAAGGACTCCACCACCAGCTCCTCGGCGGCACGCTGTGCTCCCAGACCCGCACCTCGCTCTGGGGCCGTTGGCGTGCCAGGGAACTGTGGGAGCGGACTGCTCCTTGGGGGCCGGCAGGGCCGTGCTGCCACCGACAAGGGCGCAGCCTCGCAGCACCCGCACAAGGCGAGCAGGACAGGGACAGTGGCAGCGACGGGGGACAGCCATGGCCCGGCTGTCATCCTCATGTAGCTCTTTTCCCGGAGCTGATCCAGGGCTGGCACCATCACAGAGCTGGTCAGGGGCACCAGCAGCCAGACTCCTCAGTGGAGGGAGAAGTCTGCCAAGCTCATTGGCGTCCTCAGGGACGACAGTTAGAGGATACTAACGATGACAGGCTAAAACTTCTTGAATGAAGATGAAATTCTTCCAGAATGCTTTTTTTATTTATATGTTTCACCATGTGTAGGGATCAGAAACATATAGCAGCTACTGGTGCAAATTGTTTTAGCACCTTCTGAGGTGCAACCACGTTCCCCTTTCCTCTTACCAGCCAAAAGGTTTAGCATCAGGAGTATCTGCAGAATAATCAAGGTGGAGTAGAGGGCTTGTATCCTCCTAAATTGTCAGTTCATCAGGCTTACGTTGGATGTCCTGACCTGCAAGAAGGCTTTTGAACAGTTTGCCATTGTCTATTCCTGCTATTAGCCCTTGCTGAGCACTTACAGCGACCTATTTTACTCTGCTCTACCTGCTCTCCCTATTTATGGATTAGTTTCCTTTTAAGCGAGAACACAATTAACGTATTTTCAGTAGCTGGTTCTGTTTAAGTTTCCCCATTGGGACTGCCTAGAACAATTGCCCAGAACTTATTTTTAACTAGGCTTAAAACATGAATTTATTGCTATAGTTATTAAGTTTAAGAAGAGAGTCCTCTCTTCCTCGCCCTTAGAGTAACCAAGCTAAAACTTCCAAGATTCTCAGTGCTTCTAAGTTTGTGTTTCTTCATTACTAATGACATAAAGCAGTTTCCAACATTTGCAAGCTATCTTTTGCCTTCCAAAATCTTCTTGACAGAGGTTAATTAAAACGTTTGGCAGAGTTAAGCATACATAAAACACACTTAGTTAAATACACATACGGATACAACACACAGAGGACAGAACACACAGAGTTACACAGTACCCAGGGCTTGAACATGCTTAAACAAGATGCTTTAACAAGATGCTGTTAACGTGCTCAGGCTGAACCTCCAGCCCAGACCTCCCCTCGGCGCTGCTTTGCTACCACACCGTGCGATCAGCAAGGCTGCAAGCGGCAGTTTACTTTCCAGCCCACTCTTGTCTCGGTGGTTTGGCCACAGCTTTCCCTCCCAGCTGCAAGGCTGATACCGGCTCTCCCTGAGCTTTTGATAAGGTGAGGATAATAAAGCACACACGATGGCAAGCTGAGTGGGGTGACTAGAAGCATCAAAAGAGATGCAGATGAAAGCTGTATGTGGATAATTCAATAGGCATTTGAAGAAACCAGGGCAAGACTTCTACTAGCAATAAAGTAGTGTTTGCTCCTCCAGATTTCAATAGTGCCGGCCCTCATTCAAACTTTCCTTCTGCAAACGCTGCGGGAGGCTTCCTGCCAGTGCCCCCTCGCCTTGCGTCTCCTGTGGACTTTGCCCCCAGGGAGGCCAGCCTGGACCGCACCGGCATTCTCACGGAGGTCCAAGGCGGTGCAGGCAGCTGCGGCCGCTGGCATTCCAGCGGTGCTGGCTCCACGCTGCCGGGTCGCGTGTGACAGCACCGTGGGGGTGCATGGGAAGGATTTGTGTACCGCAGGAGAGGTGAAAGCAGTTGAGCTGACCTGGGGGAGACTTAGGCGAGAACAAAGTACCCCACAGGGGGAGAAAGGCTGACCTTGAAAAACCCTGCTCAACGCCCTGAGCTCCTTGCTCCTCTTCCTTTTACCTTTGCCCATGCACAAATGAGAATGACTTGCCGGGACTCTAGAAGCCGCACATCTAGAGCAAAACTTTGCCTCTTGGGTTGTTTGCTTGTGCACTGGGAAAGCTTAATCTGAAAAACAGGAACCCTGACTAAGCAGGTATGGAGTTGCTTGCAAGACTCTTTTTTTTATGTCTGCAAGGCACTGTCAGCATATTTCTGTTTTGAATTAATTGCTTTTCTAATCCCTTATTGTTTTACGACAGCTGAAATTGCCTGACTGGATGCCAACACATATGAACTACTAAACGGTTCCTACATCTTATTTCATGGTCCATCCTCTGTTTTGAAATAAACTGCCCGCTAAACAGAATCAGTCTCCATGCGTTTTTGATGACATATATGTGTATTTTGAGAAAGGGAAGTGGGTATGGGAAGAAATTCAGAAATTGTGAAAGGAAAATGTTGGGGTTATTCTGTCTTCTTTCTGTAACACATGCAGCAATAGACCCACTGAAACTCCTTTCCCCTCCTGTCTGGGTTTATCTGGGCTTGTCTGCATGTGGCTCTAGTCCAGCTGGTTTATACAAAGCTCCAGGGTGGCACTGTGGACAGTGGTCCGTGTCACATCCCTTCTTCTTCATGTGCTTCTCACATTCCCATCTCAGGGTCACATCCAGATGGGACAGCTGGGGCAGTGGGATGCTCTCGGGAGGCCCATGGGCTTTGCCACCAGCTGGTGAGCCCATGGAAAGCACCTCTTGGTCTTGCACTGTACCTCAAGCCTTGCATCCCTCCTGTGCCTGCAGCTCCCCGCAGCTCCTGTGCACAGGGGCTGAAGATGTGTCATTTCAGGAACTGATTTCTAAGGGTGACAAAGGTTAGGTTCTACATTCGGCATTACGTGTCCATGGCTTCCTGCAATGTTTTGTCAAGAATAATCGCCCTTTGTTGCCAAACTTTGCCGTCAAATTGGATCTTAGCTCTTACTGCACAGAGACGATTTTTCTTGTGTATGTCCTCACTTGAGTGCTTGCTGCTGTGTTTGCGCGGTTGATGCAAGGTCACTCATGGTACAGAATAATGTGCTTTCAATGCCCGGGTCAGGGCGTCAAATTCATTTTGTCAAAGCTGTTTGAATGCACAAAGCCAGGGCCGGAGGAGGGTCCTCCAGGCCTCCCGTGCTGAATGCCAAGCACACACAGCCCACGTCCCTCACAGCCAGGTGCCTAATTCTTTACCCCTTTCATGTGTGACTGGCCATGGTGCTCTTTCCTGACTTGGAGAAGGAGAAATCTGGGCGATTGCATTTACTGCTTGGCATTTGCTGACCTCCCACAAAAGGGAGAGATCTCTTTTAGTATCCTTGTGCTAAAATGTTAATAAGTAAATAAATAAATAAATAAATAAATAATGCCTTTTGGCAGAAGGATTTAAAAAAGGCGGGGGGGGGGGGAGTTGTTTGGCTAAAAAAGCCTTTCTGACAATACTAAGTAAA
This sequence comes from Sagittarius serpentarius, assembly GCA_034782735.1. Classification (NCBI taxonomy): domain Eukaryota; kingdom Metazoa; phylum Chordata; class Aves; order Accipitriformes; family Sagittariidae; genus Sagittarius; species Sagittarius serpentarius. The sequence continues at coordinate 13,726,952 of JAVKLA010000062.1, read as the reverse complement.
TGTGTGGTGGGTTGACCCTGGCTGGATGCCAGGTGCCCACCAAAGCCACTCTATCACTCCCTTTCCTCGACTGGACAGGAGAGGGAGAATATAGTGAAAGGCTTGTGGGTCAAGATAAGGACAGGGAGAGATCACTTAACCAATTACCATCATGGGAAAAACAGACTCAGTCTGGGGAAAATGAACTTAATTTATTTCCAAACCAGAGTAGGGTAATGAGAAATAAAACCAAATCTTAAAACACCTTCCCCCCACTCCCCTTCTTCCCAGGCACAGCTTCACTCCTGAATTCTTTACCAACTCCCCCCGAGCGGCACAGGGGGACGGGGAATGGGGATTACGGTCAGTTCATCACACGTTGTC
>JAVKLA010000062.1:13693734-13725854 GCA_034782735.1 Sagittarius serpentarius | reverse complement strand
GTTGCCTGGTAACGGCGGGGCGGGATGGGGTGTGGCGGGCGGGCGGGCGAGCGAGCGAGCCCGCGCTGGGGGCGGCCACTGAGGGGAGAGACCCCGGAGGCCCCCGTCTGAGGGCGGGGTGCCGGGGGCCGTGCCCGGGGACCCCCCGGCTCCTCCCGCCTCGGCGCTGCCTCCCCTCGGCACGCTGTCTTCCCCCGTCCTTCCCCTCGGCCGCCGTCCCCGTCCTGCCTTCCCTCCCGCCGCCGGCGGCCACCTCGGGCTCCTCCGCCCCCGCCGCCTGCTCGGCTGGAGGCTCGGCGCTGGTCGGGCTCGCCTAACGGCCCCAGCGTGCTCCTCGCCCCCGGGCTAACGGCGCCTTGCTGCCCCTGGGCGGCCCCGGTTTCCCGCGTGGCGCGCCTAGAGCCGGCGCGTTGTGCAAGGGGAGGGCGGAAATGTGTATTTTTCCCGTTAAAATGGCGAAGGGCCTGTCGCCGAAAAGGTGGGAATAATCTGTTGGAAAGCTACGTTCGTGGCTTTTTGACGTGTAGGTTTTCATATGCTAGTTACTTCCTCTGTTAGCTGTGCAAATAAACGTATAAACGTCCTTAGCTTTACGCTATATGCAGAGTGAAGTTTTGGTTTTGTGGGATTTTTCTGCTAGCTCCATAAAATCCTTTTGTGATTGCCGCTTATTTTTTAGAAAAAAATCCATCCTGTTAAAGAGTAAAACTCTGCTCGTGCTGCATGTGGGAGTGCTGCACTATTTAATTCATCTTTTCTTGCAGGAAAGTCTTTGATTTGTAGTGGCTAGTTCCAGGATGGACGCCTTGGCAGGGGCTTTTCTGTCATTCTCCTCATTTCGTAGCAGTGCTGTGAAGTCTTTTACCTTTGTAGTTTACGTAGTAAACTCTTGGTTTCCGCTTTCATGGTCAGAAGTTGGTTTTCTTCCTCTTCCCCCTTCAGTTTTGTAAGTTGAGTGCTGCTCTTTTAAGATACGGGTTCCCAGTACTCAACATAGTTACTCGTTTTTTCTGGTTTTACTTACTAAATATCAGAGAGGCTTGTGTTTTAAGATTTGATGAGTGCTACATTAATTATTACACTATCTTAACAAGTATGTAATATTTGCTTCATTACAGGTCTTGGATACAAAAGACCTACAGGTATTTAAAGTGACCGTAAATGGACAGGATGCAAAATTTGTTTTTGGAGAAAAGCACAGTTTCAAGGGGACTCCCCTGGAAATCACGCTTCCTTTTGAACTAAGAAGGTATACGCTTTTGCCTGTTCCTTTAGGTAGTTTCCAAAATGCACTGTGTAAGCTGCTTGTCTTCCTGTAGGGTTGTGGTGTAAAGCTTGCAAAGGGACTTGTCAATTAGGATGCTGCATTTATTTGGTATATGGTCTTGTAGATTAATATTTGGCTTTCATTAGACAGCCAAAACTTTGGGAGTCTTTGTACCTGTTTCCAGTACAAAATGGCTTGCCAAACTTAAGTAGTGAAATGATATGTAATATATCACAATTTTTCTAGTGCTTCTTACCAGTAGTATTCTTTTTGCTTCAACTACCTGAATTTTGTCATGTTCAGAATTGCTACAGCATTGCATGTATGGAGTTACAGACTCTGTTTTGCTTTCTTTTATACAAGGGCTGATGCCGCATTTCTGTAGAACTGCAGGTTACCACTATGATAGAAACATGTTTTCAAATAACAACATTTTTATTGTATTGATGACGCTAAGCCCAAGTCCTTAAAAACTGGAACTTGAGTTTTGGCAGCGTGATGGAGAATGAACTAACCATAATCTAACTCTTAAGTTGCACGAAATAAAAAGTCGTTACCAAATAACAATACATTTTCTGGGAGTTTGCTTTGTATGTTGTAACCCTGTGGTATCTCAGGTGCCAAAGCTGAAAGCTGTGATTGTATAGGAAGGTTCCTTTGTTTGAATAAAATTGTATACTAAGTTGCATTTTACTGTTTTGTTTTCAGAACGGGTTATTACCTCTACAAAGTGGTGTTTGGTTTCTTTTTTTTATTTTTTTTTTTCTGTTCTGTGAATTAGTGCAATTTAGAAACACACATGATGTGGAAGAGAAAGAAATGTCATACAATAGCTGTCCTTTCTGGGGAAACACTTATTATCTGATATGAAACTGAACAAATGAAGTGCTTAAACAGGCCACAGCAGAAACATAGGCCTATTTCTTTTGTTTGACCTTCGGCTTTTTTTTTCATTGCTAGATTTCCTTGTAAGAAAAAAAGCTACAAAGAGGGAGTTATGAGTCATGATTGTAAGAATTTATAATCTTGTGTGAGATATAGTCCCTCATGCAAGTATCAACACAATGGTGATAGGAAAGGGTAGGAGTTACATCTTAAAGTCTGACTGTTCAGTATGCAATGTGCCTTATGGTAATACAAATTATTTTCTCTTTTCTTGTCAAATTCGTACTTTGGAACGCTTGTTATAAACCAGATATGTATACCTGGTCAGCTTATCTAGTGTCCCAACTCTTCTGATTAGCTGAAGTTTGTTCTGATTTATGGTTGGATTGTTAATTCCAGAGAGTTGCGTGTATAACCTGGAACTTTCTGATAATCGAAGCAAGTACTTCTGTGTACTTTGGTGTCGGTGGTGTTTTAAAAAAATAAAGAGTATGAATGTGTCAGGTTTGTGTGTGTTCTGTTGTTAGCGAGCTGGTACCTGTCTTGCACAGAACTGTTAGGTTTTACTTTACACCAGTTCTGAAACCCTGAATAAAATTTGAACATTTTTTTTTTCTTGTTAACCCTACTGTTAATAGGGTTTTCCAGTAATGACTATTTTCAGTATTTATTTTTTTTCTGCTTAAGGATCATGCTTACAGATCATAACATCAGCTGCAAAATCTGAAATGTTTTATTTACAGAATATACAAATCCTATGTTATTAAAGCATGTATGTTCTTATATAGGCTTTATACACTTTTTTGTTTGCTTATTGCAGCGGGGTTTTTCTACTTACATGTACAATGTTAGATAGTTGTGACGAAACTGTATGTATGTAGCTGGTCCAAATGGTTTAAAGAAAAAGTCCATGTCTTCCTTGAAGAGAGGAACGGAAAAGTTTCTGGTTAGTAAAAACAATAATAGAAATGTCTTGGGACATTAAAATTAGAAATAAACCAGCTAATTTTTGCTATCATAATTGAAAGGGAAAAGTTGTTTTTAATATGCTACTTGTTCTTATTTTTAATGCTTTTGAGACAGTGCTGCAGATCTATTTTCCAGAAATCTGTGTAGAGGAATTTCAGTAGTGATCAGGAGTTGTGTCTAAACAGTCTGACTATATTCTTTATTACACAGGGGACAAGAAGCAATTGTCGAAATCTCTTTTGAAAGCTCTCCAAAGTCTTCAGCTCTCCAATGGTTTACTCCAGAGCAAACTTCTGGAAAGAAACACCCATTTCTCTTCAGCCAGTGTCAGGTTGAGTGGATTAATTTTTAAAAAAAAAACTTGTTTACATACCACTGTAATTCCCCCTGGTTTCCAAAGAATTGGGGAGGAAGGCTAGTAGGGGAAAGTACAGTAGCCCGTAACTCTAATTGTGTATGTCAGAGATCCTAAATGAAAACATTCAGTAAATCAGGACATTGCTGAGATTTTATTATACGCTTGCAATTTAATAATTCCAGAACTGCTTTACCCTCTCCAGTATTCTTGTTGAAGAATATGCAGTCCTTTGCAGTCAATATATGTGGCTATTGATCTGTCTTACCTACCATTTTTTCTTTTAGAAAAGGCTTAACTATGAAAACTACTATAAGCTATAAGCAATAGGAAGTATTGGTTTGTAGATAATGAATTCTCTGGAGGAGCTGTATAGATTTCCAGTATAATATAGTAGTTTGATTTATTTCTAGTCCTCTGCATTAGAAAGATTTTAATGTTTTAGTTTTTGGTTTGTTTGGGTTTTTTCCTCCCCTCTTCTCCAGGCTACCCACTGCAGAGCCATCCTTCCATGCCAAGACACACCTGCTGTGAAACTAACATACTATGCAGAGGTAGGTGAACCTAAGTCATGTGTGTCTAAATAAAGACGACTACTACAATGGGCGAAATTTTTTCTTTTTGTACCTGCTGGCATGTGGCCTAAAATAAAAAGAGAGAATATTGACTTTCAGCTTAATGTAAGAACCAAAACCTGCTAATCTTCCTTGTGGCATTCCTCTAGATTTACCATTTTCTTTTATATATGTCATCTCTTTTTTCATTCACATGTATCTTTATTTCCAAAAGAAGAAAAAGTGCTGTAGTAGAAAAGAAGCATGCTCTTAAATCAGGAAAAGCTGGCAGTAAAACAACAAAGAGTGCTGTAAATTAAAAATACTTGATATGATCGTCATATATGCCTTAAGTACTATGCTCTGGTACATAGTTGGGGGATCTTTGTAGTCCTGGCATAAATAGTCCAGTTGGTTTAACTTTTACCTTCTGTCAGAGGTAGTCCTTTTGGTTAATTAAATATTGCCAGCCTTTAAGACAAAATTTTCTGTATGCCTTATGATGGAGAGGACTTAACAACAGAACGAATCTGCGCTGTTATTTTTGCTATCGCTGCTTCTACTATATTTTATAATCCTGTGTGCCACCTGAATTCCTCATAGTTGGATAACCTTCTCTCAGATCTCTGTTCCTAAAGACCTGGTGGCTCTTATGAGTGCTAATCGTGATGGAGAGATGCCTGACCCAGAGGACAGCAGTCGGAAAATATACCGTTTCAGTCAGAACGTAAGTGCTACAGGCTAGTAAACAGATGCCTATGGTCTTACTCCTGACTCATGCAGTTCACAGTCACTTCGGATACTGTTATGATATCATCAATGAATCATAGAATCATTTAGGTTTGAAAAGACCCTTAAGATCATTGAGTCCAACCCTTAACCTAATAGTGCCAAGTCCATTACTAAACCATGTCCCTAAGTGCCACATCTACACGTCTTCTAAATACCTCCAGGAATAGTGACTCAACCGCTTCCCTGAGCAGCCTGTTTCAGTGCTTGATAACCCTTTCAGTGAAGAAATTTTTCCTAATATCCAATTTAAACCTCCTCTGGTGCAACTTGTGGCTGTTTCCTCTTGCCTGTCACTTGCTACTTGGGAGAAGAGACTGACCCCTGCCTTGCTACAACCTCCTTTCAGGTAGTTGTAGAGAGCGATAAGGTTTCCCCGCAGCCTCCTTTTCTTCAGGCTAAACAACCCCAGCTCCCTCAGTTGCTTTTCATAGGACTTGTGCTCTAGGCCCTTCACCAGCCTCGTTGCCCTTCTTTGGACACGCTCCAGCACCTCAGTGTCTTTCTTGCAGTGAGGGGGCCCAAAACTGAACACAGTGTTTGAGGTGCAGCCTCACCACAGGCAGACGATCACTTCCCTAGTCCTGCTGGCCACGCTATTTCTGATACAAGCCAGGATGGCCTTCTTGGCCACCTGGGCACACTGCCAGCTCATATTCAACCAGCTTTTGACCAACAGCCCCAGGTCCTTTTTCACCAGGCAGCTTTCCAACCGCTCTTCCCCAGGCCTGTAGCATTGCATGGGGCTGTTTTGACCCAAGTGCGGGACCCAGCACTGAGCCTTGTTGAACCTCATACAATTGGCCTCGACCCATCCATCTAGCCTGTCCGGATCCCTCTGTAGAGCCTTCCTGCCCTCAAGCAGATCAACGCTCCCGCCCAACTTGGTGTGGTCTGCAAACTTACTGAGGGTGCACTCGATCCCTTGTCCACATCATTGATAAAGATGTTAAACAGAACTGGCCCCAGTACTGAGCCCTGGGGAACACCGCTTATGACCGGCTGCCAGCTGGATTTAACTCCATTCACTACAACGCAGTCATGTGGCTGAGAATGGTTCTTTGCCACTATAAAAATACGAGGTATTATGAATTTTCTGCTCTAAAGTCAGTAGGTGCTGGTGATGTTGTTGTTTTGGCATTCCCAGAAAAGCCTGCCAAGTTTTGAAAATGCTTAGTATACTCAGAGCTAGTACTGTCAAAACCCTTTGTCTGCACTGATTCTTGGGAAATAACCGTGTGGACTTGAATAATAGGGGAGTGAGTTTTGAAAAACAGATCCTACAAATTTTAGGCTTACCAAGATCTTAGCAGCAAAGCTGAGCTTTGGAACCAGTTTCAACTTGAAGGTAAGCAAATTCTGACAACAGAGATTTTTAAAACAAGAAAACTTTGGTCTTTATGGAAATTGTCTGCAGTTAATTAAAGATTACCCCTCTAAGGACGAAGTTTTATTGCATGGTGCAGCTAGTTTAGTGATTCCACTGCTAAGTAGCAGTCTGAATTTACTCTCCTGGCTTTTTTGTTCTCACAGCTTTTTAGGTTACAGTTCTGATGTTCGTGGGATCTCTTGGTGAGGCTAGTTCATTTTGCTGAACAAGCAGATAAAAATAAACATAAGTTTAAAAAAAATTGGTTTAGTAAGCTGATCTGGGCTGCTGAGGGACTGAAAGCGCAAGGAGGGATGGAATTATGTGACTGGAGGAGAGGAGGGGAACCTATCTGAATGTAGCAGCTGTTGGGTCGATTTGGCTGCGATGTGAAACCTGAGAGTGGCAAGAGGAGAGAGAGAGAGAGGACAAAAAATTGTCACCTTCTCTGTGAGCTCTTCAATATGCAGTGTTCTGCCTTCTCTGTGGAGTCAAAACATTTCCCACTCTCGGTCTAGCGCATAAGGCCTCTATACTGTATGTTACCCAGAGCTGTATGTTACCTAGAAACATGCTGTTGCTAAGTTTGCTGGACCTGTACAAAGAATAGCATTTAGTCTAATTGAAATTATACTACACTTTCTAATATGGAAAACCTTTAGATTAACTTGTTAGAAAAGGCATGTGTTTTGTTAAACAAAAAAGGTCAAATGCATTAAACACAAAAGATAAAAATTAAAAAAGACAAATGCATTAAAACAGACGTATGTGTCATCTAACATACAAAACCATGAGACTGATTTGTTAGAAAAGTCGTGTGTTTCATTAGACAAAAAAGACAAACGCATCAAACTCTTGGATATGTATGTGTGCTGAGCTTACCTAAAACTACTTTTTTTGCTTCTGCATGGCCAGACTGGTAAGAAGTGTAGTAGAGAGCAGCCTCTGTAAAAATGAATATATTACCTAACAGCCATTGAGATTTGAAGTAATTTTTAAATTTCAGATTAGCAAATTGGGCATCAAAATGTAGGGATATACTGACAATCTTTTAATAACCTGTCTATAACACAAGTCAATGGACTTAAATCTTTTTAAGAATGTATTCTGTGGGTTAATATGTAAAATTAAAACACACATAATATGGATATTTTAATAAATGATATTGAAATGGTTTGGGGATAATAAATGGTGGAATAAAAATTTCTGAAATGTTGTCTCCAAGTAAAGACGATTTGAAGTCTTACTTATTTAACAGTGTTTAGTCAGATAAAATGGAATTTTGACAGGAACAGCTGCATTATCCCCTTCTGTTTCCAGAGCACTGGGAGAAGGAATTCCTCCATAAAGTTACTGTAGCTTTGGAATTTTTTTTCATTAAAACCCCAAATATTTAGAATCTATTTTAATTCCAGACATGGAAATCAAATATATACATTTTGATTTTGCTGAATCTTTTTTTATCCATAAATATTCTTTGTTTACTTGAATTCATTAAAGCTTTTCCTGCATCTTTTTGTGTGATACAGCTGCCTGTTATCTGAGCAGTATTTCTTGACTTCTCCTTCCTTAAAATTTAATGGAACTGAAGTGAATATGGAAAGCTAACTTTCTTTTGAACAGTAACCAAACCAGTGGCATTTTTGTGTGCTGTTACATATGCAGATTTTTATTTTTTTTTTCAAACAGAGATGGTACTGCAATTTTGTGGCCTTTGCGTGAAAGGTCTATGAAACAAGTACTCCTTGTAGGTAGAGGAGTATCATTTGGGGAGAAAAAACAATGCCTTTATTATAATGTAAGGCAGAAAACTGTGGAGGAAATGTGCACGCTTCTTTACTTACATACCTTTGTTTTTCTTTGACTGAATCAGTGATGTTGATAGCTCACAGTACAAATAAGATTTCTTTTTTTCTTACGTTGTCCATTAGGTTCCCATACCTTGCTACTTGATTGCTTTAGTGGTTGGAGCTTTAGAAAGCAGGTGAGTGAATCTGCGCAAAGTATAAATATTAAGGATCATAATAAATCTTCAGAGTTGTCTTTTTTGTTTGTTACTTGGTCTTGTTTCTAGTTTTAAAAGGTCTTAGAGGTTCAGCGAGCCTTTTTATTTGTATCAAACTGCATGTATCTTGATTCACTTTTGCATCATTTTTTTCTACAGAATGTACTTTTGCTGTAAGTTAAAGAAATACCATGAAGAGTTTGAAATTGATTGGAACCACTAAGGGCTTTTTCTAGCTCAGAGAATAGTATCTTTATCCTCCGGTAACAGATAAGCCTTGTCACGTGCAGAAGGCAGAAAGTGATAGCTTCAGCCTCATTGCTCATCTGCACAAGGATGTGTTAGTCAGGCTCTTAATAATGCTTTTATAGTAGGACTTCACAGCATTTTAAAATCTGTAAATGTGTTTCCTGTTTATTTGTCCTGAACAATGGATGCGTGTGGTTTGCTTTCTAAAGCTTTTCCTAGTGTTACTGTAGCAGTGGAGAGGAAAGAGAGAGGAAGACTCTCTAAAGAGTTTCTTCAGCAACATGAGTTACTCGTGAGCACACTTAAACATATACTCTGAATTAGTTTCCCACAGAATTATTTTCAGTTCACGGCATCTTCATAGCATTTTTACTTTCAACAGAAAGATTGGCCCAAGGACACTGGTGTGGGCTGAAAAGGAGCTAGTGGATAAATCGGCCTATGAATTTGCTGAGGTGGGTAATTAACAGAAAATGTTTTGTAAACTGTTTCACATAGTTTTGGAAAAGGAACAGACTGTAGTTCAGTGCTTTCTTCATCTGCAGCCCTCCTTTTTCTGCCTCCCACTCCAAAAAGTGCTGCTCTTCTATCACAACACAAAACTACTACTGAACATAAATATTGATACAGTCTTGTACTCATTTTGCATGTGGGACCTCCCAAGTTGAAAGAGAATGAAGTGTGGGATCAATAGCTTATAACTTGTTCAGTGTTTGTAGTCAGAAGTCATGTTAGAAACTAATGTGAATTCTTGTTTCAGGCTGAAGCTATGCTGAAAACGGCAGAAGATTTAGCAGGACCCTATGTATGGGGACAGTATGATTTGTTAGTCTTACCACCTTCTTTTCCTTACGGTGGTATGGAGAATCCTTGTCTTACTTTTGTAACTCCAACACTATTGGTAAGTGCAACACTGACAAAAATCGCTTGTCCTTAGGGCTTGCTTGTATTAATCCACAAATTGAATTACTCTTCCCCCTAGAAAGAACTGTAAATATTCCTGCCTCCTTTTGAGTTCGGGATCATATGTGAAACTGCATTAAGTGGTATATTTTGAGGTTTACTTGAACTGACAACTGCTTTTTTTTTTTTTTTCCCCAGGCAGGTGATCGATCTCTATCAAACGTAAGTGCAAAATAGGTTCATGTCTTCAAGTAGAACACAACTCAAAGTTGCATATTAACTTCCTTTGTAATAGGTGCCTGAAAACTTGGTCTCTTGTTCATTGGGGGAATTAAAAGTTAAGGCAGTAACTCAAGAAGTTTTACAAAGTGAGTTTTAGTTCTAAGTAAACTGGAGACATACCTATTTTGTATAATGAACAGGTGAAAATAACATGAGTGCCTGCATGCGTAGGGGACTGACAGAACTTAGCTGCTCAGTAGCTCTTTTCCTGAGATATCTTTTAAAAACCACAACTGCATTGATCTCAGTGAAATTGTTTGTAGGGATCTTCTTCCTTTCTGTGTCTGACTATGCACTACTAGAGCTCGCATTGTGTACAGTTTTCTTTTAAACTGGAAATCATGAGTATGATTTAAGTAAATTCTATTTTTTTCTGGAAAGTTGAGTACTCTGGATGCTATTTTATGTCGTATGTCTTTCTACTAGACTGATAGACTGCTAAAAAAAGAGAATGTGATCATCTTATCCCAAGAACACTGAAATATTTTACATGGATACTTTTTAATGTATCATGCATCATTATCCTTTTAAGGGTGACTGCTTTCTTCCTGCTTGGTATTTTAGAACATCCCAGCACTGCAGAAGTTGCTTAGGTGGGAAAGCAGTACTAGTCCATCACTTGGCATGGATCTAGTATCCTGAAATGTGATTTCATAAACAAGTACCTACACTGTGCTACTAGAGGAATTATTTTTGTTGATCAGTGTGGCTCTATGATTTGCTGGCTGCACATTCAGAATTATTTCTGGAGGAGGTTTGGTAGGATACTGTTAGTCCTCTAAATAAAATTTATATGGATAAGTTTACATTGCTGTGAATGCTAACTGGCTTTGGGAAAGTGCAGTAAATGAGATCCCATTAAGATTTTTTTCTTTCTGTTGGGATTTGATGTTCATTTTCCAGAGGAGTCTAAACAGTAGATCTGTCACTGTTTTCTGTGTTTTAGGTTATTGCTCATGAAATCTCTCACAGCTGGACAGGAAACTTGGTAACAAACAAAACATGGGAGCATTTTTGGTAGGTCTAATGTTCAGTGCAATGCAAGTCACATTTTAAAATTAATCTGTAAAGAGACCAACTAAATTCATTTTGCCATCCTACCGGTGCTGACTTCGTCAATGTATTTCCAGGCTGAATGAGGGACATACTGTATACCTGGAACGCAGGATTGGTGGTCGGTTGTTTGGTGAGCAGTTCAGGCACTTTCAAGCCCTAGGAGGTTGGAGGGAACTGCAGAATACGGTAAATATTTTTAAAGTTATGGTAACTTTACGTTTAAGCATATACCTAAATAAAATAAAGCTAATTTCTTGTGTTTCCCCCAAAAAGACTCGTCTAGTCGGCTTTCCTAACACTTTCTTATTTGGGGATGAATAACTTTGATTCCAAGGTATATGATCTCTTCCCAAGGTAATAGCTTAATATACTCAGATTAGGTAAAGCCTTTTGAACTGCTTTAAGCTGTTCTGTAAGGATGAACATCTTTACAGACTGTCTTCATTGTTCTGGGCTAAATCGCATACTGTTAGCATACCGGTAAGCAGCTGAAATCTTGTCAAAGTTACCTGCAAGCATGACCATCGATTTCCAGTGACCCATGCAAGTAACTGATTTCTTTTTTTCCTGTGTTCTGCATTGTAACTGAGCACGTTCCTAATCTGTTACTGTCTAGGAGGGTTGTTTAGTTTTGTGTTTAGGTAGCATAGTTAAACTTTAGTTTTCAGATTTCCAGCGTGTGATATTTCCAGCCCTCTCATTCAGTTTGGTGATGCAGTTCACCTGATTTACTATGACCGTTTCCTCATATTTTGTTCTTTATACCACCCATTTAAATCAAGAAGTTTGTTAATAAAGGGATAAATGTAGATAGTTTACTAGGTGCTTGTGATTATGACAGGCAGGACAGTGATTAACTGCTTTGAGACAGCTGGAGCACAGGGTGATTGTTCCTAACATCCTTCTGTTTGATACACGATCAGACACTGATAAAACGAGAAAAAAAGTTTAGTAAACTGTGTTTTGTGCAGATTCAGACCTTCAGGAAAAAGGATGAGAGAATGCTTTGAAATGAGGCCATCTTAGTTTTGGATGGATTATACCTTTGTAAATAGGATTAGCAAGAATGCTGGTTTTCCTAGATGAATATATTTTCTTGTGTCTTTGTCACAGATAAATACTCTTGGAGATAAAAATCCTGTAACTAACCTCATCCCTAATCTGAATGAAGTAGATCCTGATGTTGCCTATTCATCTGTTCCATATGAGAAAGGCTTTGCTTTGCTTTTTTACCTTGAACAACTTCTTGGAGGACCAGGTAAGTGTTAGTGAGACTTCATATATTATTGTTTCCCATTTTAATTTCAAACACTGAAACAGTTTGTTTTTTAACTGTCAGATGTCTTCATTGGCTTCTTGAAGGCTTACATTCAGCAGTTTGCTTATAAGAGCATAGTAACGGAGGACTGGAAGAAGTTCTTGTACTCCTACTTCAAGGATAAGGTTGGGTAGTATTTAAAACTAATTGCTTGAAACCTTTTAATTAAGTGAAACTATGGCATAGCTTGGGTATTACCTTCCTTAGGCACCAGTTCTTTATCTCTCTCTTCTTTATCTCAAGATCTTAATATGATGTAGTGTGGCATCTTCTGAAGATGGGTTTGCATTATGATGCTGCTTTTTTTTCCTAGAAGGAAATACTTTATTTTGAAGTAATCTGTACAGGATTCTCCAGGGTGATTGGAGGGTTGTTAAAAAAAAACAAGCCAAAAGATTGAAACTAGGTTTTGTAGGGTATGATTTTCTCTAAAAATGACATTTAAAATTGAATAAGAATTTCTGGTGCTTTGTAGGTAGAAGTTCTTGATAAAGTTGATTGGAACTCGTGGTTTCATGCTCCAGGGATGCCACCAGTGAAGCCTATGTAAGCTGCATTCTTTTATAGTTCATCTTTTCCGTCTCCAGATTGCACATGATTTTCCAGTCATGAAGCAGTTTGTAAACAGGGTGAAAGTCTTCCCACAAACCTTTTATTAGAAAATGTGCTAGTACTATGTAGAAATTGATATAGGTGTGTATAGGAGAAAAAAATGTCAGTGTTAATACTTTAAATTTTTTATTCTGGTGGAAATTCACTTTGCTTTGAAAGTTGCCGGGAAAGATTCTTTTTTCTGACAGTTTGTTACAACAGTTTTCTCTTTTCAGCTATAAGCTTTAATACATGCACGAGCATATATGCCCCCAAGTATTGATCGTTTTATGAGTGTATGGGATCAGGGGATAGTGTCACCTATGCACAAAATGCTCCTAACTAAATTGAGATGTATTTCATTATAATAGATGTTTTGTAAATTGTGTTGCAGTACTGGTGTGGAGCCATTTGAAAATAATTTCCAAGCATTCTTGTAAAGATACTACAGGAGCTTTTCGTGTTTCTAGAGTGTGATCCTTTGTTTTTAATATTTGACAGGTATGATATGACACTAGCGAATGCTTGTGTTGCCTTGAGCCAAAGATGGATTGAAGTGAGTGGTTAAAGAATGGTGAGGTGTCTGTATCTTGACAAGCTAGTTCTCTTTATCCAAAGTGAGCCAATCTCTTCTGAAATCTGTCATTTGCTGAGAGAGAGTGTATTTATGGCGGTAGTGTGGATGCCAGGGATTTTGCGTTTTGTAGACTAGCCTTTCATCATAGATTCTGTGGATTTGGTATGACTTCTGTATGTGAAGCGCAGTACATGTTTTAACAAGGCACACAGCCAGCTTTTTGTTTTATGTATGTAGTAACCAAACTGAGAACTCTCTTTTTGAAACCCTGATATTATGGCTTGACTTAAAAACAAATGCCAAGGTGTCTCTACATTACTGATTATATTGTATTATCAATAATTCCCCTACATTATGGTGGACCTCGTATGCATTTCTTATCAAAAACTGAAATACATACATCATAGTAAGTAAATAATACCATACAGTTTTCCTATAATTTTAACCATTAAACTCATACAGCTAATAGAGAATTTGGCATACCTTCCTTTTGTTAGCTCTGTGGCTTTTCACTGTATGTTATCTTTAACTTTCGTCTTCTCAGTGTTACTTTTTATAGAAAAAGTATTTGATTTTTCACTTAACTTTAACAGAAAGACAGTGGAGATAAAAAGATCAGTGGAGAGAAACGTGAAAATTGAAGTGAAGAATACCAAACATCAGACAGTAGCTTAAGTCCCTCCCTTCCCCTTCTTGTAACATCCTGCACAGATACCAATCAGTATCTTTTTTGTATGGAATGGCTCAATAGTAAATGGGGATGTACAAACAAAAAAATTATACCTGATTGTGCTTTGAAATACCTATTAAAAACTTAAGTAGCCATTCTCTTCTAGGCAAAAGAGAGTGATTTGGGCTCATTCAGCTCAGCAGACCTGAAGGAAATGTCATCTCATCAGTTGATTGAGTTCTTGGCACTGTTGCTTCTGGAGGTAAATGCATGCCTACGGTAACTTGATGCTGGTATCACAAAAGCAGAAGCCCAGGTGTGCTTTTGGAATTTCTTTTAAGTTTTGCTAAAATAATCCGCTCTCACCATACACAGTTACTAAAACCTTCAGCATTGCCTCCCTGATTATGTCTGGCTCTTCAGCTAATGAGCAACGTACGGAGTGTTTTGGGTTGAAAGGTAAAAACAAAACTATAAGGTGCTTGAATTTGTATTTGATGCAAATAAGCTATAAATAAAATGGGTGGAGTGAAAATACTTTGGTTTGAATGTTTCAGTAGTACTGGATGTGGGAACTTCCTAACGTTTATTTCTTGCCCTTTCCCTAATACTGTGAGAAGGTAAAAGGAACAAATACAAATATTTGTCATGGTAAGCTTTTAATTCCTTTGTAGCATCAATCTTCTTGAATGAACCTGTTTATTTTTTAAGTATGTGGCTTGAAGTGTGCCTCTGGCTTATTCTGACTATGCAATTTCCTTTTTCAGGCTCCTCTTCCAGTGTCACATGTCCAGCGAATGCAGCAAGTATATGACTTCAATGCTATAAACAATTCTGAAATAAGATTCAGGTTTGTTCTAGCATGGGCATTTTTCTAATACTAAACGCTTTCATAAAACAAAGTGCCCTGCTTCATAAATGGTCTGAGACATACTGTTGTACAGAACTGCTGCAGAGTTTTTGCAGGTTGGTTGTTGTGGGGTTTTTTTGTAAGTGCATGTGCAAGCATGCTTACCAGAGTGGTACTGTATTACTTGTGAATTGGGTAAATACAGTCTAGTAGAAGAACTGGAAGTGAGCAGTGGATTAGCTGTGCTTTATTTTCATCTGTCGTGCTTGCAAAGGAACCTGACAACCTGATAACTTACTTTGGGGGTAGTATTGGATAATACAGTAGTGAGCCTTTCTGCGACTCAGAGGTGCCTGAAAAATCTTTCCAGTATTTAGTCAGGACCAGGTCTTCTGGACTTACCTGATCAGTCCTTCTGCTGATGTGCCAGTGTTTTTTCCAACACAATTTGCAAACTTTTTTGTCACATTTTAATGCTCACTATCACAAAGCTTTTGTCTCATCAAAAAAAAGTAAATATCAAAGGAAGTTTCTAAACAAGTACGAAATGCTTCTAGCTAAATGGCTTGATTCTTGTGCCATCCTAATGTCTTCTGTTTTGTATTTACACATCGGGTTTACACATGTCACCTGTTAAAAAAGGTGTTGCTGAGGACATAAGTAATCTTTACAAGTGTCTTGAAGTACTGCATATTTTGCCATTGTTATGTACTTGGGTACGTTTGCAATAGTGACGGTTATTCTGCCGTAACTAACTTAAGAGTTCTTTGTTGCATATGAAAAAAAATTAAGTATTTTAAATGTACAGTATCATCTCTACTTCTTGTAACGAGATCAGTTTCTTCTTATTTTTAAAACAAAACAAGCATATGCCAGTTGCTGGTGATGTTTTGTTTGGGGTTTTGTTGGCTTTTTGGTTGGTCAAATATGACAAGTGCTGTATAATTCCGCTCTAATTCCGAGTGATGCAACTGGACACTCCTGTAATATAAAAGAAATACATAGCTGCAGAAAATAATGCGACCATTTTGGAGAAACTTTGAAGCAATTTTTTCCTATTTTATAGGAAGTCCGCTTTTGTAATGTGCTAGTCAGACACTAAATATTTTATGTTGAACTTAGCTAGAATCTCATTCCCATGATGACACAGCACTGCCCAGACTGTTTACGGGAACAGAATCCTAAAATAACTAACCACCGCAAATGAAAATAAGTGTAAATTTTCCTTTTTTTTTTTTTTTCTTTTCCCTTTTCCCAGATGGCTGCGCCTCTGCATCAAGTCGAAGTGGGAAGAAGCTATTCCTCTGGCTCTAAAAATGGCAACAGATCAGGGCAGGATGAAGTTTACTCGGCCTTTGTTCAGGTAAAAGTAATCTCCAAATTGTAGGAGCTTATGCTGTTGGCATTTTTAGTATAATGGAATGTATAATACTTGACATTGTACATGTATTTATGTTATGCTTCGAAGTGATGTAACAGAATTTCCTGTATTCTGTGAAAAAGCTTATCTTCAGAGTTGCTTTCCACTTGCTGACTTTTTTTTAGTAGAAGGAAGCTTAGTCTCGCAGTATGCACCTTAATGCAAGGCTTTCCAGGGGAAAGTAAAACCTTGAGAAAATCCCCATTGTACTGTTTTCACAGATTTTTGTAATGGTGCTTTTTTATGGTTTTTTTTCTTCCTCCTTCTTTTACAGGGACCTTTACAGTTTTGACAAGAGTCGAGATCTGGCTGTCAAGACATTCCTGGAGCATAGAGCCTCTATGCACCCAGTCACTTCAATGCTTGTGGGCAAAGACTTGAAACAGGATCAGTGACAAATTTACTGATTTCTTTGAAATATTCTTGTTGCTGAAAGAAGAGACTGATTCCACATACTGTTGATACGCGTGCTTGATGATGCCATAAATTTTTCTGCTGCTTTGGTACTAATTTAGCTTAAAATGAACTTTCCAAATCAAGTTCTGTACTTTCTATTTTGCATTTCCAGGTAAAACAGCAAAATTGCTAAATCTCTTGAATTGGGAGAATGGTTTTGTTACAAGCAATTTTTAGAACACAGAAAAAAGCTGTTCTGAGATGTAGTCATTTGTCATTCATGGAATGTAAAAACACGGGGAATTAATTGGTGGATGGTATGGCTCTTTGTGCACAGCTTTGTTTTTCATAGCAACGTGGTTGAAACTGCAAGTATCTGAAAGACTGAAAAATAAATCTTCTCATTGTTTGCTTGTCTGTGTATTGATCTGTATGAAAAGTTCTAAAATAATAGTTTTATTTTATTTACTCTTCTTCGTTGTGGGAGAAGTTTTTATTACGGGTCCGAGAGGACTATGAAGACCTAAATGGATCACAGCATTCTAGTATTAGAGCGGAGTTTCCGTCTAGCCGTTTGTCATGGCTTTGTTATATTAGTCAGTTCCTCATGTTAATCACAATATGATGGTTTTACTTTTTCCTGTTGGATCCTGTGTTGTGCACTAATAGTTGTCCAAAGTACTTCCTTGTTTTCTTTTTTTAAGCCAATCTGGGATTTTTACCAAATTTCAAATTTAATACCTTGCTATGCTTTTAGTAACTTATTTAAATTATTTCAACCCACTATATATTTTCAAAACTTCTAATAATTGCAGCGGGGACTAAAGCCCAAGTCTGTCCTTCCGCAGTTTAAATTTTTTTAATTTTTTTAACCAGTTCTGGGCACTACACCTTACACTAATATAACTTAGCTTAGAGATAGGTTTAAAAACAATCGGAAGGCTTTTTTTCTCATGTAATTGTTACAGCCCTTCAGTCCAAGCCCATGGTTTAGGTGAAACTGTTGTGAATACTGCCATCTATAGACTGTTTTTTGAAGTGAATTTGATAAGAACTGCTTTTCCTGGAGATGATCAGTTAGCATAAATTGAGCCTGTTGAAATAGAGATAACCCCATATCAAGGAGTAACAGAAGAAAAACAAAAAAGTGCTGTTTTGGAGGAGGAAGATACCAAATACAGGTTGTGGCAAAAGGCCTGGATTTAATAATGGCACTTAGGGTGGGAGTGGAGAGCCTATCAGTTGATTTATTTCTGTTCTGAGTTTTGATCAGTACAAGCTTTCAAGCAGATGAAGTTACATACTTTACCGGGAGGTTCATCTTTTCATGCTGGCAGCTCTAATATAAATTAAGGCATGAACATACCTTGTTGGGTTTTACTGGTTCAAGGCATCCTGAGTTCCTCCATTCAACTGCAACCTATGTATGTCTAAGTAGTTTGAATAAAAATGATAGAAGAATTAAATCCTAGGTGATTGAGGCTCAAAAATCAGTTTAAATTCTCTCTATGAATGTTGTGCCACTCAGTTTTTAACAAGCCCAATAAAATACTGGCTTTTTCGGAACCAAAATAGTATAATTTCCATGTGTGTAAAGAACTTGCAGGCTTTCTTGCGTTAAGGACCTAATGAGCCATTCATTCTCTTTGTGCGACTTCTCGGAATGAGTGGTAACTTCTGCTGGAAAACTCACTGAAAAGAATTTTTCTGTATTTCAGATTAGGAATTTACACCGTTCCTTCCAGTCACTCCCAGAATCTATTGAGGCTTTTGCGACAGCATGACCTGAAGGAACGGGGATTCCCTCGGGCAAGGCTCTGGTAGGGAGTACCTGGTGTTAACGGGTTCTGCTTCTAGCTGTCAGATTGCAACGAAAACTCCTGTTCTTTGTTTTAGAAATGCTTTGTTACTAGAGTTGGGGTAACATTTTGTCGTAAAAGCCCATATATCATACGTCGTGATTTGGCAGTTGGAGTTCATGCTGCCAGCTAATCCTGGTTTCTTGCTGTCAGAGCTCGGAAAAAGAAAACAGTGGCAGGCATGGCTTCCGCTAGCGTTGTCCTGCTCTGCTGGGGCAGTGTCTCCCACACAGAGACTCCCGCCGACGGGTCTCAAGTTAAAATTCCCCGCAATAATTCACCCCAGGTAAGTGCACTTTATAGTAGTCCCTCTGAGAACGCTGTTGTGGGTAGCATGGACTAGGAGCGTTGTTACTGTTTTGCCTTTAAAAACAAAGGTGTTTTCAGCTTCTGTGTGGACGTGGTCATTGCTAAATGTTATTTTGGCACCATCTCAACAGGTATTTCTCCACATCTTTCCCACTGTGCATCTGCCTGCGAAAGAGGCGTGGTATAGCAGCACTAGTCTCGGTAGTGGCAGGTGTGGCCTAGTATTTCTGCTCCCTGTTCTAGCAATGTCTTCCAGAGCATAACTGAACGGGTGACGGAGGGAAACTCATTAGTTTTCTTCTCCCCTGGGATACAAAATTATGTTCTCTGACGTCAGCTTAGGCTGAGCAAAGCAGGCTTGCTTCCTAGACTGCCTGCTCTCATCCTGCTCTGGATAGAGATGTCTGGGTATAATCCAGTCTCCTTTCAATCCTAGCAGCTGCGGCCAACCCATAATGGGGTGGCTGCTTTCCAGCCCTGTCCCTCATGGGGGTTTTCATTAGTGTGATCTGCTGCTAGGTGACAACTCCGTTAACTTTTGTTAAACCCTTAAGTTTTTAGAACAGTTGCATTCCAGCTTGTTCTGATTTATTTATCTGTTCTTGCTACATAGACTCCAGCTCCTAGATTTTCATTTCTGTATTCCTGACGTGAGCTTTGGAAAAAAAATCCTGTGGGAATGGTGGGGGGTGGTTTGCCTTTCCATGAAAAGGGTGTGTGCCCTGGGTTTGGTTTGATTGGGTGAAGTCAGCTGGATACATTGATCTAGCTTATTTACAAAGGTGGGGATTTTGGGGGTGGATTTTTGCCTCTGATTGCAACACTGGACTCCAGCTAGACGCTGCTCTTCAGGCCGTCGCGTGGTAAATGTAAGGCTGCTACGCTCTGCAGCCCTTCTCGGTCAAGGGACAATTTGGGAGAGAAAGCATGCCGAGATACACGGTGCACGTCCGAGGAGAATGGCTGGCAGTGCCGTGCCTAAAGTGCACAAACACAATTGGGTGGCTAGGAAAGGAAGCTGTGAGACGGTACATGAAAAACAAACCCGACAATGGGGGATTTGCCTCGGTGGAAGAAGTAAAATTTTACATTCGAAGGTGCAAGGGACTTGGCTTGCTGGATCTTGACGATACGGTGGAGGATGCTCTAGAGGACAACGAGTTTGTTGAAGTTGGTAAGCAAAACATTAAGAAATGCATCGCAGAGTGACCATGTTGGCACCTGAGTCAGCAAACTGTCGTTTAGTTTATCTAAAATTGCATCTGAGATAGCGTCTACGATTTTTATGGAAAAATGCCAAAATGCACCCTATTTTTAAGTATAGAACTATATAAAGTATAGAAACTACAGGATTCTATGTACATCATTTGTATATGATATCATATATGCTTTAAGGCCATGCTCCATATCCCATACAATCATAAATAAACTACGTAGTCCCTTGTTATTTTCCTAGAAACATACAAATGTATTTGGGGCTGATAACTGCAAATTAGAATTCTTACTGGTGTGTATTGCGATGAATAACAAATTCATTTATGAGAAGAATACAATTTAATCCTGTTCATTTTCATCTGCTTATTTCTTCCAGTTATAGAAGGAGATATAATGTCTCCAGACTTCATACCATCTCAGCCAGAAGGAGTTCATTTGTATCCTTTTTTGAGCAATTTGTGAAGCTTTTTATAATTCCAGATTTATAATTTCCCAGATTTCCCTGGGTTTTTTAGTGTTCCTTTATTCTTAAAACACATTGCCAGCTGTAATCGAATGGTCACTACCTGTGAAATCCTGTCTGCCCTTTATTTTCCTTTACGGAACTTTCAGATACAGCAAATACCGAGAACCAGAACAGGTAGGAATAGCCAGTGATTTTACAACTTGGTAATAAATCCTGCCATTCACCAGAATGTGCTGAGAGTTCAGCTACTGCAGCATTCACGAGAGCAGGAGCTGTTAGATTGGCTGGGTCTAGGAATCTAAATTATAATGCACTTACTCTGTTTTTGTTAGTGAGTTCCTATCTTACGAATGAGAGTGAGTGAGTGAGCTTCCCGTCCTTGCTGAGTTTGGACTGTATTTTTAGTTTTATTCTGATTATTAAGCAACTTTATACGTATCCCAAGCTAAAAGGTGGTTCTTTGCTGTAGTATATTTCTTTAGATGGCAACAGCTTAACAACAGAGGACTTGGTCAATTTAGGAAAGGGGCTCTACAAGATAAAGGTAAAGACCTGAACAAACGCGGCTAAAAATTACGTGTTTACCTTTCTACAGTTAAACTTAAATAATGATAGATAAATTTATATTTAAACTATGTTTTAGCTCACACCTGAAGCTGAAGCTAAAGTCAAACAATCACGAGAAGTGATTGAAAGGATTGTAAAGGAACAGACGGGTAAATATGTTTACCTCTAACTGTTAATTGTTTAGAACTTTATCGGGTTCCCTTCTTAACAAGCAGTGTACGTTTCTTGCAGTTGTTTATGGAATCACCACGGGGTTTGGGAAGTTTGCCAGGACTGTCATCCCAAACAGTAAGCTGAGGTAAGTGGTGTGCACAGCTTTCTTCATCCTTTCTTTTCAGGAAAGGAAGAGGAGGGAGCAGTTCGACCCTGTACATTTATACTCTGCGGTTAGATGAGAGGGCTGCTTCACTATTTCCCTTTGCATTGTGCAAAATAAAACCTGACGACTTATTTGGGTTTCTACATAATATTTTTTTCCATAGGGAGCTTCAAGTGAACTTGGTTCGTTCGCATTCTGCAGGTAACAAGAAATTGCTTAGTGTTTTTCCCTTTTCTGCCACTGTTGGTAGCAGGTTGGTAACCGAGAGGGTTACTGTTTCAGGTGTGGGGAAACCTTTGAGCCCAGAGAGATCTCGCATGCTGTTGGCTCTGAGGATCAATGTCCTAGCCAAAGGATACAGTGGAATATCCCTAGAAACGCTCCAGCAAGTTATCGAAGCATTTAATGGTAAAAAAGATGTTTAAAGAAAATCCCCCTTTCCTTTTTTTTTTTTCTTTAACTCTTTCCTTAAAGGGTGTAGCTCAATGGATCGAGTTATGGATGTTGGTCTTTTGACTTGGTGGTTGTGAGAGATCAGGACCAAAGCTTGGCTGCGACCGGTCCTGTAGAAGATCGTGGCTAGAGGCTGTTCTTCTGTTGAAGAACACGGGGTGTGAGCCGAAGTGATGCGAAAGGCTGAAAGGGATGCAACAGGCAGAAGTTTGGGAAATGAGCCTCTGAGAGGTCAAGTAACTAGTTCAAGACTCGGCTTGACTGAGAGCATGACTCTGACTCTGGGTGAGCTCTTCTACAAAGGCTCAAGTCTCTTAACTTTTGTCCTGTCGCATGTATCACCATCTTTTGGGACACCAGGATTTTTGGGTGGGGCTGTTACCACGTAGAAAACTGCATGTGTTGGTGTTTGTCAAGCAGACCCGTTTGAGTAGCACCTGTTTTTGTGAGTAGACCCCGAGACCTACACAAATGTTCATGAGCAAGGGCTACAAGGCAGCCACGCAGAAGCACACGGCTGGTCAGCAGCTCACGTGGCCACGGCTGTCAAAGTAGTTAAAGCTGGGTGACCTCGCCGGACGCTGCGGCAGGGAAACCAAAGGGGTGGCTGTGCTGTTCGTTAGCTGACGTCCATTAACGGTCCCTCTGGTGAGGGATGCCAGTGTGGCTGTGACGAGCAAAGATCACCTTCTCTCTCTGTGCAGTGCTGTCCCCTGTTGCACTGTCCTCCTCCTCCTCCTCCCATAGCGGGTGAAGGAGCTGCAATTCAGTGTAACTCTGCAAAAGAAAAGAAGCAGACTGGTCCCTTCCCTGCTTTTTCTGCATTTCTCTGGGCTCTGTTTCTTCTTTTCCACACATTCAGTGCTCAGAGGGCTGGGGTCGGGGAAGGGGGCTCAAAGACGGTTTGTAGGAGTTACCCAGTGTTTAGTAGAGTGAGAAATGAAGAGGTAGCTTTGTCTGCACCAGGTGGTCACCCTGCGATGAAGAGCTGAGAGGAGTGATGTTTTACCTGCCTGGCTGTGTGGTTGTAGATGCAATCGCCTTGGGCTGTGGTCCCCCCACTCCAAAATTTAAATGCAGAACTAAATGCGGAAGAGAACTGATTTCTTTACAAACTGCAGCTAGCCTGCAAGCAGGGGCAAATCCCAGTCTGCAATGAGAGTAGTCCTGCTGGTGCCATTGACCATGATTGCAGGATGTTACCACACCGTGACCACACTTACGTGCTGGCTTCTCTGTTTTCCAAGGAGGGTATCGAGAGGAAGCTCTAACAGGAGTTGTTTCTGTTTTCTTTCTAGTGTCCTGCCTTCCTTATATACCTGAGAAAGGGACAGTTGGAGCCAGCGGAGACTTGGCCCCCCTCTCTCATCTTGCTCTGGGATTAATTGGAGAAGGAAAGATGTGGTCCCCAAAGAGTGGCTGGGCTGATGCTAAATATGTAAGACTCATGCAGCTGATCGCTTTTTTCCTGCTTGCTGCCTCATTTGCCAAATTGCTTGTCACTTTGAGGGAAAGAGAGCTTTTGCTCGGATTAGTAACAGATAAGTCTTTGGATTTTTTTGTACCAGTTTGAATTGGGACTAGGTTGCCTTTAGCAACTCATCCTCTACCTTGAGGAAGGTGAGTCCATGAGAATGGAATAACCGATCCACATGTCACTGGAGCAGATATGAATATGCAGCATGTTAAGTCCTTAAAGAAATATCATGCCACAGTATTGCAATACAAGACACTGCAGCGACGTCAGTTAGGACCTGGAGAGAGGGACAGGCTGTGATATCAGCTTTGAAAGAACTGTTTCTACATCTTCAGCCCCGTAAACATCAACACTGTTCCAACAAACCCAAGATCACTTCTCAAATTCAAAACTTCAAGTGCTGGGAGTAACTGGAGGTTTATTGGAGGCGGGAACTTATCAGTAAAATTTCTATTGATTTTATAATGGCTATAAGTGAATACACAGGTTTGGACACTTCATTTTTGATAGATTAACTAGGGCTACAGGGAACCCTTATAGCACCCCCCTTTACAAGATGGAAGCTTTACAATGGAATTAATTTTTAATTAATTATTCTTCTGTCACTAATAGATCAGCAGTTTGATCTAGTGTTGAATATCTCCAAGTCTGGCCCCTCTGGAGTTTTCATGGTAGTTTGTTCTGCTACACCTATCACTCCTATCCATGAATATTTGAACACCATATTTATTCATGGATTGATAGCTGTACCATCACCGTAGGCTGGAGAAATACTGAGGACTGCACAGGGAGAGGAGTAGGGAAGAAGCAGGCCAGTGTGTTGTGGACCTTTGGGACCTGATGTCTGTCGTGGTTTAACCCCAGCCAGCAACTCAGCACCACGCAGCTGCTCACTCACTCCCCCCCCACCCAGTGGGATGAGGGAGAGAATCGGAAAAAATAAAGTAAAGCTCGTGGGTTGAGATAAGAACAGTTTAATAGAACAGAAAGGAAAAAACTAACAATGACACTAATAACAAGAAGAAAATGACAGTAATAATGATAAAAGGATTAGAACACACAAGACAAGTGATGCGCAGTGCAATTGCTCACCACTTGCTGACCAACGCCCGAGCCGCGCTTCTCCTCCCCCCCACTCCACCGGGTATGATGTCCCATGGTATGAAATACCCCTTTGGCCAGTTTGGGTCAGCTCTCCTGGCTGTCTCCCCTCCCACCTTCCCTGTGCCCCTCCAGCCTCCTTGCTGGCTGGGCAGGAGAAGCTGAAAAGTGCTTGAATTAGTCTAAACACGACTGAGCAACAGCCGAAAACGTCAGGGTGTTATCGACATTCTTCTCATACTAAACTGAAAACACAGCGCTGTACCTAGTAGCTTACTAGGAAGACAATTATCTCTAACCCAGCCGAAACCAGGACAAAGTCACAATTGTACACCTCTGAGATGTGTTACCTCTTCAATTGAAAAGGTTAAGAGGACTGTAATCGGAATTGAGGTTATACCTTTTCCCCCATTTCCCACAAAAACGATTGCCCTATGGAATAGACATGTATAGAATAAACTCAGTAGGACTCTTCCCGTCATTGGAGATTTTCTATAGAAAGGGTTAGGGAGTCATTTATGAAGGAATAGTTTATGGCAAGCCAAACCTGCCATGAGGCAGGGCATAGGCAGAACTACCTTCCCAAGACATTCCCAGCCTTCTCTCCTATTACTCTCTCCCGTCAGCTAATACATGGTAGATGTTAATGGGCTGTGACAATATCTCACTTCAGTGCTCCTACTACCTTCTTTTACTGGCACTGGGAAATGAGGCGCTAGTTTGGAAGCCCCAAAATGCTGTCTTTTATTTAGCCCAGCAGAAAAAAATATTTTAAATGTTTGTGATATAAAGCTGTTTTTCTCCCTTCACTTAAGGAAAATGTTTCCATAAATAAAAATATTAACAAATAAGATTTAAAAGTTTTGGTGGCTGAATTACCAAAAAACATTTTTCATTAATTACCTTGTCATTAAACTCCTTCACAGGTCCTGGAAGCCCATGGTCTGAGACCAATTACCTTGAAACCAAAAGAGGTAATAAAGTATAATGACACCAGCTGGTGAAAAACAATCATAGTCAATCACTAGTTGCTTTATACTGAACAATGTAAGCCTGAAATGAATTAACAGTCATTTTAAATCAAGCTCTGGAATGATATTAATGAAGTATTATCAGGAGTGGGATTCACCTCTCCTAGTGTCACCCTACTTGACTTGAAATGTCAGACCCGAGCTTGATATTTAGATTGGCTCTGTGGTCGGTGGAAAGAGATGGGCATCTTCAGAAAACACTTCACATCATGCTGAAACAGCTGTCAAAGAAGCCCTCTCGAGGTACCTATCTGCCCTTTGACCGTAACAGGAGCTCAGATGACTGACTTGAGCCAGGTATCTGACTCCTAGATCATTAAAACTAGGTGAGATCAATCTCACTCCAAGTATTAAAGTTTACATGGGAGCACAACAGGTTTGAGGGCTGTGGAGCTCACCAATACGGGGCCTCAGTAGCTGTAAAACAGCACCAGGAGCAAGAAGCCAAATGCAGTGTCTCCTGAAGGCAAATGGAAGGCTCCCATGGGCCTCATGTTTATTTAGAACAAACCTGAAGCTAGTTGTAACTGAACTCAACAAAACTTTTAAAGCAGTTATAACTTCTAATGCTGTTTTAATTCTCCACTTCCTTATTAGGATTGGTTTTCACACCCCCTCATGCTCATAACTTATTTGGTTTAAGTAATAACTTAAGAAGAAATGAATAAAAATAGCATTCCACTTCCCAAGAACTGGAAAAGAATACAGATTTCCTGTACTTCTCTTGCTTAAGCTTGAAATAACATGAAATAAACCTCTTGTTTGGAACTACTGGAGCTCCAAGGGTGTCTATAATGGCTTAGTAGGGTCATGACCGTAGACAATTTGTGTGGCAAAGATGCCCAGTCAAGCTGTGCATTTTACAATTTTGGGATGATCCAGGAAGCTGAGCAAAGGTCTTTAACTCGTTCATATGAGAAGGAGAATTACCACAGTGTGTGAAATAGCTGCAATGGATTTGCTTAACATCTGCTCTCTCTTTGAAGGGTCTGGCTCTCATCAATGGGACACAAATGATCACCTCGCTGGGATGCGAAGCGGTTGAAAGAGCTGGTGCTATTGCTAGGCAAGCTGACATAATTGCTGCCCTTACACTTGAAGTCTTGAAGGGTACAACAAGGGCCTTTGACACTGGTGGGTACTGGCCCTTTCCTGTCTGTCTGCTCAACAGCCATTGGCAAGAGAAGCAAAACCTAACAGTCTTAACTTGTTTTACTAGATATCCACGCAGTTCGCCCACATCGAGGGCAGGCTGAAGTGGCATTTCGATTCAGGTCCCTTCTAGATTCTGACCATCATCCATCAGAAATAGCAGGTGAACAATCTTAACCTTCACCCTTTCAGGTTACACAGGTCTGGCTGGGTCTTTCAGCAGTAGCCCATATGGTTTTGTGTGAGGAATATTTGTTTTTTTCCCCACCTTGTTCCTTCTAGAGAGCCATAGATTCTGTGACCGAGTTCAGGATGCGTACACAATGCGCTGCTGCCCTCAGGTAAGAACTGACTTTTGTTTCCTTTCATAGCACTAGATAAATGATGAGGAAGTTCCCCCATCAGAAATACTGTCAACTATGCACTGTCTGACTCCATGGGAGGAAGTGGGTTTATTTTCCTTCTCCCTCACTTCAAATTTAGTATGAACGGAGACAGGTAATTCATTGATCCCATGCACGCACCCGTCAGGCGCCGTCTTAACAAAGCAGTGTTCAGATCTGAAAGAGGCCAAGTGTCAGAAGCAGGGGGAGGGTGCTGGTTTCTACTCTTGCAGGCTTTTTAGGGCATTTATTCTGCATTGATGCTAAGACCATGAACTGGGGAAAGATGTTTCTAGAAGCAGCCAGAGTGATGGGTTGGTCATCTACCCGTAGTAGCTCTAACATACTGGAAGAACTCGACCCCATCAGTTTTAACATGGGCAAAGCTCTTAAATCAGTGGAATTAATGAAAGTTAATTAATGAGAGTTTTTGTTTTCAGTGAGGGCTTTGTAAAGTTACT
The DNA here is from genome assembly GCA_034782735.1 of Sagittarius serpentarius. Lineage (NCBI taxonomy): Eukaryota > Metazoa > Chordata > Aves > Accipitriformes > Sagittariidae > Sagittarius > Sagittarius serpentarius. The sequence goes on along the minus strand of JAVKLA010000062.1, from coordinate 13,698,556 downwards.
TCTCTCCTAATAACACTTCTGCCTTTGAATAAGTATCTTATCTTCCATTTAGGACAAACTAACCCAAACAAGTAAAGAATAATGTATTTGGATTACCCTTTTAGCAGTGCTGTTGTAATAATAGTAAATACAGTCTTTTGGGTGTCTAGGATGGACAGTGTCCCATGGTGATGCTCCTGCTTTTAAGAGCAAATACAAGACCATCTTCATGTGTGGATGTAGAGACTGGGATGATGGGAAAGAGGGTGCTTGCAGCTCAGTTAGCATCCTGAAGATGAACTAAGTGTAAATGCTAAGCTCATGTGCTAATGTCTTTTGTTCTAGGTCCACGGAGTTGTAAATGATACAATAGCTTTTGTGAAGGACATCATGACAACTGAAATCAACAGTGCCACGGACAACCCTGTATGTTTCTGATGACTTTATTCCTACGTAAAATGCTGCTTGGCCTTTTTTATCTTTTTCTTCTATATAATTATTTGCACAGGAGGCAAAGAAGTCATAACTAGCTTCAGTCAATAAGACCACTGGTTGCAACAGCAACCTGTCTTCCTTTCTCCGTGTCTGCATTGGTGCGTGCAAGTGTGTGTTGGGGCAAGGAAACCACATGTGCATGCAGTTCAGTGCATGTTAAATGTTTCCTAGATGAGATTCTTTACGCTTATGTTGAATATGTAGATAGATGGGACTTGGCAACCAAATGGACGAAGACAGATGGTGACTTGTATGAAATACCTGTTGGTGCAGCATGCGTGAAACCTGCACTGTAGAGCAAGATGTGCACGCAGGCAGGGAAGGCAGCCAAAGCATGTGTGGCTGGTAAGCCTCATCATGGCTCAGCCTGGTAAATTCTGGGCACAGTTCTTGCACTGGTGCTGAGCAAGGCTGGATTCCCTCAGCAGTATAACGATGCTATACGTAACATCGCATCCATAGCTGATAAGCATTACTGCTTGTAACCTGTCTAAAACTGTATCTGCCATAGAGAGAATCTACTAAGGAACTGAGAAGCTATGCTAGGATCCGAACTCGTGTTTCGTTGCACCCCTCCCCAACCCTGATCAAAGACCTCATTTTATGTAGCCTATTTGAAAAAATGGGAGAACTGGGATTGGGTCTTCATTTTCTGAAAAGTGAACGTGCAGATGTAATATAATGTGCTTGCAAATAAAAGCCTGTTAGCACAAACATTCCTTGAGTTAAGATATTCTGATTACTAACATATGTGTCATGTAAACTGCATTTCACTCATGTTTGTTCCTTAACTTCTCCTTAAAGATGGTGTTTGCTGAAAGAGCAGAGACCATTTCTGGAGGAAATTTTCATGGTGAATATCCTGCAAAGGTAATTAAGCATTTGGAGAGAGAAAAAACAACATTTTCGTTTTGCTTGTTTGTTTCTGTCATCTGGTTTAATGACACCTTCTTTTACAGGCTCTAGACTATTTGGCAATTGGTGTGCATGAACTGGCTGCAATTAGTGAAAGAAGAATTGAGAGGCTCTGCAACCCGTCGCTCAGTGAACTGCCTGCATTCTTAGTCACCGAAGGAGGTCTGAACTCTGGCTTCATGATTGCACACTGTACGGCAGCTGCCCTGGGTGAGTGCTTGAGCAATATCATCCAGAGAGCAAGCTAGAAAGACCAATTTATATTGAGGCAGTTGTAATTTGGTAGTAGATACAAAGGGGTCTCACTCTGGTTTTCCATCTCTTCTCCATGTTCTTTGTGCTGTCTGGGTGCAAAGATTGAGTGTTGAGTGCAACTGCAATTATTTCAGCTTGGGATTCTTTATTCTGCACTGATCCATGGGCATGTTTAGCGGTCTGAGCATGCAAACCCTGAGGTGGACTTTGGTGGGAATGCTTGCCTGCTTGCATCTTTATGGGATTGGCAGGGAGCGCTCTGATTTAGCGAGTCACCAACAGAAGAGCTCCGCTTGAAATCAGTGACCGCTCTGTACCCAGGAGCCTGCAAATCAGCTCAGATAGGGCTGTAATTAACAGCAAACACTGCAGGCAACAAATATACATCTGTCTGAGCCACTCTGCTGAACCTAGTACCTCTGCTTAAATAGTTACAGTCTGTAAGCAAAGGATACCCCTGTTCCTCACTTCTAGCATGGGGACACTGCTTGTCTCAAAGCTGGGCCTAATACCCTTAGTACTCGGTGTCTCCATTTGACGGCCAGGTCTGTACATCAATATCAGACTCCACAGTCCTCAGGAGACTGGAGTTCCCAGGCCTGGTTATCGAAGGAGCACACAAAAAATAAGCTTTATACATTTTTTCCTCTAGTACTCATGACTAAGGCAACAAGAAGCCTGCTGGCTGCTGGGATATTACAGTTCATAGGTTCAGGAAGGCACGAGCCAGCGTAAACATGCTGTGAGTAGAGGGTGAATTATAAGAGATGCAAACAGACAAAGGAACAGAGGATGTCAAGTAAACGTGTAGATAAACATCCTGCAGAAGAAAAAGTCAGTGAACTAAATCGATGTAATAAAGGAACCCTGCCTAGAGGCCGTTTTGGGAAGTGGGGTGGAAAAGGAGCTAAAGTGTTTGTCCCCTTGTTTGAAGGCTGGAAACTTCATTTTGGCTGGGCAGAGTTTAGGATGCCTCCAGGCCTTAGCTGTTGCTTGGCTTCAGGTTTTGCAGCTCACTTCCTCAATCTGGAGCGAGAGATTCTGGGGTGTTCGTGGTCTCTGCTGCAGGGAATGAAAATGACAGCCCTGCCTCTTAACTCATCGCTGCGCTGATAGCTGGAGTCCATGGGTTAAAACCATCTTTCCCTGGTCAAAATAGCCAGGAATTTATCGAAAAGTGAAGTTTGAGCTCTCTTTCTTTTTTATTATTTTTTTAATTTTATTTTAAAACAAGGTATTACTAATGTTTTTAAAGTCACTCTCCCAGTTTCTAAGGTGTTTGTGTACCAGCTAATGTTGTTCACTCCCAGGGTTGATAGATAAAGCTGCAAAAAATTGGCAGATGTTTTGCAATGCCCCTGGATGTGTCGCTCCCTTCCTCTCTGGTAGCGCTGTGCCTGCCAGATCGAACTGTTTGCAGTAGCCACACGCAGCCTCTCCGCGTCCTGCTGTTGCCTGCCTGAATGTGCCAGCTGGGCTCTGGCCCTGGACTGTGTTGCTCCAGCCTATTTGCGATTAGTGTCACCACCTCTCTGTTGCTCTTGTTGCTTTTCTGAAGCCCCTAATTTGGTGAGGGCATTATGCAGCCTCCTGCTGGGATTAGGACACAGAAGGTCTGCATGCAGCCAGAGCACTGTGAATGCAGACTTAGTTTCTTCTCTTCTAAAGAGCAATTCTCAAATTGTCATCAGATGGTACCTACAACCCTTCCTGCAGCCAAATTCCCCTCACTTTTGGGTGCAGCTTGAAACTTACTCCAGGTCTCGCACCCAGCTTTCAAAGCGGGAGTGCTCCCACCCTCAGGGGTGTGCGTGCCCAGAGGAGGGACACGGGCAGCGTCGTAGCGAGGCGAGGAGGGTGGAAGAGGATTTGTCTTCCTGGAGCAAGTTCTGCAAGTGCCTCAGCTCCAATGAGAAGAGACAAGATGCCGATCTCTAGCTCTTTTCTTGAAACCAGGGTAGGGGCAGTATCTGTGACTGAGCACAGAGGGAACCAGTGTTTTTTACAAAGAGTTGCCTTGAAGTAACAGGCAAGACCAGGCTGGTATTTCAGTTATGTTGTCCACTCTTTTTCTTCAGTTTCCATTGGGCCTTTGAGCCAGAGCAACCCAACACCGGAGATGGGGGAGGAGCGAGCGGTCTTTCTATATTTGGTTAATATTTGCATCTAAAGACTGATACTGGTTACTGTTTTCAGAGGCAATGGTAGTTTTCAAGGTGTTTATTACAAATTACTCAGTCCAGGTAAAACATCGATGCGTTCTCGAAAGAGGAGCAATAGTTGGACCTGAGGTGGTGGACAGGCTGTTTGCTCCAGGTTGGCCATTGCTTCTGCTGTCTCATGCCCATTCTGTCCTATATCTGTTGTGCTGGATTTTTGCAGTTTCTGAGAACAAAGCCTTGTGCCACCCCTCTTCTGTGGATTCTCTCTCAACCAGTGCTGCTACGGAGGATCACGTGTCCATGGGAGGATGGGCGGCAAGAAAAGCTTTGAGAGTTATTGAACATGTGGAACAAGGTAACACAAATACTGAACTCACTCGCCCACTGAAGTTTATACATATGAGTGCTCTGAAGACTTATTTCTCTGCATACAAAAAATGTATTTCTATAGAACTGAGTTTGAGAAACCGTGCCTTTTAACAACATGCTGAGAAACAGCATGTCCTAGATCCAGTTGGTTCACTCAGTTCCTTGGGTGAATTGGCTCATGGAAATGAGGAACTAATGCCGATAACGATCAGGTGTGTCGTCGTTTAACCCCAGCCAGCAACTCGGCACCACGCAGCCACTCGCTCGCTTCCCTCCCCAGCCAGTGGGATGGGGGGAGAGAATTGGGGAAAAAGGTAAAGCTCGTGGGTTGAGATAAGAACAGTTTAATAGAACAGAAACAATGACACTAATAACAACAATAAAGTGACAATAGTAATAACAAAAGGATTGCAACACACAAAACAAGCGATGCACAATGCAATTGCTCACCACTCACCGACCGATGCCCAGTTAGTTCCCAAGCAGTGCTTCTCCCCTGGCCAACTCCCTCAGTTTCTATACTGGGCATGATGTCCCAGGGTATGGAATACCCCTCTGGCCAGTTTGGGACAGCTGTCCCGGCTGTGTCCCCTCCCAACTTCCCTGTGCCCCTCCAGCCTTCTTGCTGGCTGGGCAGGAGAAGCTGA
>JAVKLA010000062.1:13675096-13693634 GCA_034782735.1 Sagittarius serpentarius | reverse complement strand
CAGCGCTGTACCAGCTACTAGGAAGACAATTAACTCTGTCCCAGCCGAAACCAGGACCAGGTGTGAGGTGGGCAGACATGGTGCACCCTTCTCCAGACAGAAGACTCTTTTCTGAAGCTCTGTAATTTTACTGGTGCTTTCACGTGGGGTCTTGCAAGCTTCATAGGGAGAACTTTTATAGTTCAGGCCCTTTTCTTCTCAGTCCTAAAGATGTTTTCTGATTTATGATGGCCATTAATTTGAGTATTCAAGATACCCTGGAAGAGATTCCTATGGATTTAAGACTGTGGTGACCAGGAAGTCTATACAGCAGAGCACCCAAAATCTGCTTGCTAAAATGCTGGATACTACCCCAGCACCCTCCATAAAACGATCCTGCTGCTGGGCTGCCTCTTGGGGGTGTGTGGATCCACTGGTCTTTTCACATTGCTTGAAACAATACCATATTAGCCGGAACAAACACCAGGGATGGCTTTATAAGGGAAACCTCGCCTTGAGCTCTACCTGCCAAAAATCCCTCTCGCTGTTCTGATTTCTTAGTTCTGGCTATTGAGCTGCTGGCGGCCTGCCAGGGCATCGAATTCCTACGCCCTCTGAGAACGACAACCCCATTGGAGAAGGTCTACGACCTTGTGCGCTCCGTTGTGAGGTAAGATCAGATAAATGCTTCCCCCAGAGGTTACCCGTCCGGGGGCCAGTGGCGGCGGTTAATGTTTGGCCAATGTTCACAATGTGTCTCGCTACAGGCCTTGGATGAAGGATCGCTTCATGGCCCCAGACATCGAAGCAGCTCACAGGCTGCTCGTGGAGCAGAAGGTGAGCGTTGAGTTTCGGCAGGTGCAGTAGGACTGTCCTGAGGAGCACGCTGCAGCTCTGCTTTGGAAATACCCCTCCATGCGTTCACTGGGTGGCCTCGCTAAAAGCGCTCCTCTGCCTGGGGCGAACCCGCCAGATTTTCTGAGGTTGGGTTTTCCTTAGTTTTAGTGGGATAGATTTAGAAAGCAGTTCTTAAACTTGCCCTGTGTAATAAATATCTTACATTATTAAACCTGGCAGGGTCCAGACATAGGTCCAACGCTGAATCGTTTGAGGGCAGGGTCCTATAACCCCACAGATGTCCAGAGAAGTCAGCAGTCTCTCCAGGTGATCCTCATTGCTGGGGCAGTGAGTGTTCCCCAGCCTTGAGGCCCTTGGGCATGGTCTGGAAGCAATAAGGGGACGCGGATGAGGGAACAGCAGCGGTGAAATGTGTTAACCTAGGCCAAGTGTTTGTACAGCTATGGAATCTATTTATTTTATTTGTTTGTAAAATATAAGTAACAGAAGAACTGAGGAGAGTAGTAAATGGGAGAAGAAAATCCCCCCCTGCTTTTTTTTATTTTCGCCTTGCAGCTGTTACAGGAGGAAAGACAAAGGAGACTGTAGAACATTTTCCTTTTCTGCCTTCCTAAATCCCAGCTGCCGTCCCTTCCCTTTTTCTTTGTCCATGCTAGCAGCCGTTTTGCTTCCCTGTCCCCTTCATGACCAAGTGGTTTTGTAGCACGTGGCAGCGATCCTCTCCCAACTATTGCACGCAGATATTAACCTGGTAACAAGACAAGATGCAATGTTTTTGCCTTGAATTCTTTCACCTTGTCTCCCTGGAGCTGTATCTTTTCCCAGCCCCTGTCAACGCCATCCACATGCTTTTCCCCAAACCTCACTCTGGCTGCCTCTCTGGCTCCACTGTTCACATACCACATACCTACCTAAGTCTGTAATTCTGACTTCCATCCCAGTAACTCTTCTACAGGGTTTCCTGAACTTGTGCATTGATGTGTTAGCTGACCTTTTGTTTTGCCTCTGACTCTGCTGTTTCACTTTCTTGTTTCGCAGGTGTGGGAAGTGGCTAAACCTTACATTGAAAAGTACAGGAGGGAACATGTCCCTGAATCGAGACCCATTTCACCAACAGCTTTCTCCCTGGGCTTGCTGGAAATGAATACGGGTGTTGGTCATGACCACAGGCATCAGGATGAACTTTAAGAGCTGCGGTCCTCTGGCAGAGAGCAGATCCTTTCCAGGACCTTGCCTGGGGGTGGCCATTCTACTCAAACTCAGCGTGGTTTCTCCAGGTGACCCGAAGGACCTGACTGTCTAGCTCAGGAGCACATACAGACAGAGAGATGGCTCACTACTTTCCTCGTGTGTGAAAGACAGCTTTGTCATGACAGTGTGGTTTTGACTGAACTTCCTGAGCTTCTGAACACAAAACATTCAGACTCCTGCTGAAACCAGTACATGTTTTATACAGGGCCTCCTGTATATTTTTTGTCAGCTCTTCGCTTGTTTTCTCTTCATCTGTGCCAATGATACCAAACAGCCTACGTTTGATATTCTCTTCCCCCCCTCCCCCCCCCCCGCTTTGGGTAACTGCTGTAGTCCTCTTCTTTCTGCCACAAGCAAAATTATCTCTACACTTAATTCTCCTCTCTTTTGCAGATTGTATGTGAGGTACAGGCTCTTGTATAACAAGAGCATCTTTAGAGCAGGTGCTTCACAAATCAGAAAAGCTGAGAGCATAAAAATGTGCTATGGAGATCTCTGCTCCAGAACAAATATATTGCATTGTGGTGATGGACTACACTTAACGCAGCTTTCCAAGAGCTGTGGGCTCACACCTGCAATAAATAAACTGAGGCTTCATGTATGGCTGTAGCAATCTGTTTTCTGGTCAAGTGTGATGATGAAAATGAAAATGGAGGAAAGGCTTCATTGGGAAATAAGGAGGTTAGGTGGAACAGGGGCCAGGACAGGGGGAGAAGGAGGAGGAACCAGTGCTGAAGCAATAGCACCAAGATCTGCACTGCCATGGCTCACCGGCTACCTGCCTGTCCCCACAGCGGGGCTCGTGTTGTAGCGTGCTCTGTGTTACGGCACTGACCTCCGGCACAGGCTTTGTTTTGCAAAGGAAGAGTCAGGACTTAAACTTCACATCACGGTGCAGTGACGACATGTTAAGGCTGGTTAACAACGGCCAGCCTTGGCACTACTGGCCTGACACCCACGGCTCCGGGGCGTTCAGCGGGGGCTGGAAGTCTTGCCAGGCTATCATCGGCTATGCTGCAAGGGGCCGTCAGAGTGCTAGTGTGGGGCTACCCTTGAGTGTCCTGTTAAAGGTGCCCTGAGGAGAGGACTCACGCCTGTTGGCAAGCTAGCAGGGAGACACCCAGCCTGGCCAGAAGACCTGGCAACTAGGGTGCCCACTCATGGCACGTGAGCTCCTACTTCAGCTCCTTCCTTCTGCACCTGATTTGCAGCATGTCCAGCCTCTGTCTCTCCCTCATGTGCCAAGTAAGTCCCTACCCTTTCAGCTCGAGGCTCTCTGTAGCAGGCATATCTCAGTCTCGCTCCAGAGCTGTTCCATTTTGTATAAAATCAGGTATTAATTAAAATCAAGTGTGCGAACGAACAGCCAGGCTTATATCTTGTAGGGTCAGCCATTTGCCTTCAGCCTCATGTTATGGCTAAACAATACGGTTCCTTCAGCGGCAAAGCCGGCAGAAGATCCTACCTGCTGCGCTGTTGCCTACATCCCGCTCCCGGCCGCTGCGGGAGCCAGCGAGGTGAATGTCATCACTGAAGTGAGCCACGTTAAAAACAAGCAAGCAAAAAACCTTCCTGCTCTCCCTGCACGGCAACTGCAATGGCAGGACCACGTAGCCGGCTGTCAGGAAGGACTCGAGCCAGCTGCGCCACTGAAGTATAACCCCATCCTCTAACTGCAAACATGCCGCTAATTATAGCCCTGGGGCATACTCCCAAATGGCTACTGGATTTGGCTGAGCTGGTCGGGCAAGCAGATGGTTTGAGGTTCCCGTCAGAGCTCGTGCGCGAGACCAGAATCCCCTCACATCAGTAGTTTCAGGCAGTGAATGCCTGTCCAGCAAGAGAATACGTGAGGTTTTTCCTTACGCGCTCTTGGGCTCCCAAATGCCTTGCGCACTTCAAGGAGGAGCTGCTAAGCATTGTTTCCCGCTGACCTCCGCTTCTGGCTGCCCGGGAGCAAGGGCCCGGCAGCACGCGCTGCAGCACGGTGGCCTGGGCGCCGCGCCGCGCCTGTGCGAAGCCAAGAGCTGCCGCGCAGGCCGCAGGCTGCGTTTCAGAAATGCCTCCGCTTGTACCCCGACAGCTTTCCCCAGCTGCCTGCGTAGATGTTGTTTATGAAGGCTGTCTTGGGCAGAACGGACCGTGCGATCGCGTACTTCAGATGTTCTTCCACGCTCTATAAAAACAAATATCCACACCCACATCTGGTGCAACATCTGCTTACAGGAAAACGTGTCTAGTGGCAGGAATGCCATTAAGCTGTTTTAAAAACTGATTTAATTGGCTAGCCCGGCTCAAATAAAGCATGAACGAAAATACTCTATGGGGGTGACTTACTCATTTTGGATGTTAACAGATGTGCCCAAGGCTCAGGGAGATCAGAAGGCCATAATAAAGCTCAGACGCGTTTGTGATGGCTTTCAAGCATCTGTTAATTAGAATGAGACTGTTGGCCTTCCCCAGGGGTCTGGTTCACTAAGGCACTTTGCGCTATACCACAGGTTCTGTCACCTGCTTCTATCAATAATTATTTTTGATGCTAAGGTCTTCGTGCTTGCCAGGTGTACTTTTATGACTTCAGAAAGTTAAGCCCTTCTGATTCTGCAGCCACCATCCATTTGAAAAGTTGAAGAAAAGCCTCAGTGAGTGTGTATTCAGAGACCCTCCCTACCCCATTAAACACTGCAACAGCTTGAACCCTCCAGAGCTGTATCATCCTTTCACCTGCATACCACCCCAAATGACGGTACAAGCCCCAGAAAAAAATAGTAGCTGAAAGAAAAAAGAAAGCAAGCTTTAAAAGAAAAAAACAGGCTCTTAAGTTTTGCTATTGCTCTGAGTAGGACTCATCATACTCATATTCAACTTATCATCAGAAGCACATTCAACCTTCCGTGAACAAACATGTCTTGTGTTCAGATTCAGCCTACAATAAATGAAATCAGGTCTTTTTTGGAACATCTGTATGATACTGCGTGTGATCTTCTTTTAAATTTCAAGGCAATTGAAATTTTGAGAGGTTGGCTATACTCACCAGACCTCACGCGGCTAACTGCCTCCTAGAGTAAACTGTAAGCTTTTGGCATCACTAATTTCCAATGGTAGGCCTGATTCAACCTCTGCCTGACAGTGCACTCCCACCTTTCAGCAGCCCAGTGAGCAGGTACCTGCCTGCATTTTCCTCTCCTCCTTCTCCTCGTGCCCCCACGGCCCCGAAGGAGCTGCGACATCCTCAGCAAGGGAAGATGTTGCAGATCGGCTGATAACCAGCACCTCGCTGGGCTCCCACCCGGTTTCAAGGCTGCAGAAACCAGGAGACTTGGTATTTTGGAGAGGTAAGACACTGTGCTTCCCACGACGACTGTGGTTCCTGGTATCTACCTGCCGAGTCTGAGACTGAGCGGAGCCGGGAGCTACGAACATTCCCTCGGGATGCTGTGGCCTGCCAGCACTGCCAAGGGCCGTTCCGAGTGAGCACGCCTGAGCCCTTGGCCCTCCGTCACAGGTTACTTAACATCACTCTTCCCAGTAAACCTTACCTGGATCCAAACTTCTTCACTCATTGGTGGCTGGTCTGGGTTATTTTCAAATATAATAATTTTATAGATCAGAATTGTATAGGAAACCATTTTGGGGAACTGTCTTACTTTGAATGGATACAACTAGAAATTATTTTCATGCGGTGGAGAGAAGGACAACAGACATGAAGAGGCACCAAACGTGTAATGCTTGGTAAAGTTTATTGGAGTAGGAGGGCTGGCAAGGTGAGCAGGCAAACGATTTACCGGTAAACACAAATCTGATTTGTCTGTTGCTTTGAAATACTCCATGCTAAGTTGATTATAGTAGCTTCCTAAATGACTGTCTTCTCTCAGTAACTGCTCATTGTCCCACACCTCTCATTTTGATAGATGACTTTTCCTTTCACTATAACGTAGCCGATCAATGCTTCATGTCCCCCAAACTGGTAAATCAAGTGCTCCCACCTAAAAAGACAAGACGACGTTTAACAATATCCAGACTTGCATAAAAGCAGGTCACACACCTAGTATACCTGGCAATTATGAAAGGTTTGCTTGAGCCGTGGGAAAACACTGTTCCATGTCTACATGTTGATCTCTTGTTGCATGAATACAGTGAGTTAATGTACGGATCAGTAGAGAGAGAATTCCTTTCACAAAATAAACAGGTATTATCTTTAGGTAATTTGTAATTAGGCATGGATTATGTGTAATATTAGCCCGAAAAGCCTTAGGCTTTATTGTCCACTGGAGTGATTACGGAGGATGAAAGTGGGTCTAAAATGCTAGCAGTGTCCTTTTTTTCAGATGAAAATAACTTCTAATGTGCGAGGAATTCAGGAACCTCTCCACTGTCCAAACGCGGTGAAAAACCAAGTCCCTTATGTTAAATCATGTTTCAAATGACAACGGAAGAACAAACCTTGATGAATTTATGATAACGAGATCCCCCTGCTTGCCGGTCTCTATGGAGCCATGCGTGTCCGATTTTCCCAGAGCATAAGCCGCATTAATGGTGGCAGCTGCTAGTGCTTCATTCATTGACATCTTCATGTTTACACAGGCCAGATGCATCACCATAGGCTAGCAGGCAAGTTAAGTGGAAAATGGGAGTTACCAGTAACACGAATAAAGCTGTCCATGCCTCAAATCCCTAAGTACCCTCCTCCCTCCTTGTGCAACAGAAGGAGTTGTCATGCATAATGTAAATCCTGCCAACTCCAAAATGAGAACTCTAAAATCAGGAACTTTGAGAGCCTTTTTTATTAGCCTCTCAGTGCATATGAAGAATAGAACCCCTTCTGGTTTCAAGAATTTCTGGCAAAAACTACCGACACACATAAATAAGCATGAGCAGTTGTCTAAGCAGGACATACAGCTCTCTGCGGATACAAAGACTGTTTTTAAGTGTGCAAGATCTATACACAAGTTGTACTAGTATGGTGTCATAAGTACTGGGAATAGCTTACCATTGAAAAACAGTACGCATTAGGATTAAAGTCACTGCCAAGAGCAACTATAACTCCTTCTTCTAACATTTTTCTAGCTTGAGGTTGCTTCAGCCTAGTGGGGAAAAGACACTTGTCAGTACAATTCGCTTAGGTATTATATGATGATTTACAAGAGCAGAAGTCGTCACACGGTTTGGCTACATTCATGCATTCAGTTACACCAATCCTTTTGGAGACAAAAGCCCAAATTCTCCTCTTGGCTCCCTACCTATCACCCTATGGACAGCATAAACGGAAGTGTGATCCACTGCCTTTGCAGTAACGGCACGTGGCAGCAGCCAGTATCAAGCATCAGGCTCCAGGCCGCTGGAGTTCTGGTATTTATCCAGATCTCAGCCACTTAAGGATTTACAAGATGAAAATCTTCATGTCTCAAAAAAGTCATTTTCTAGTCCTTACAGCTTCAAAGACAGGCTCCCAAATACAAGCCATGGCACAAGCAAGGCAACAGTCCCTTCCTGATTCTGTTGGCAATTCAAAATAGTAAGCTGAGGCTGTGAACTTAGTTTGTATGTATTAGAGGATTTTCTCACTTAGCAATGTTAGTGCAAAAGATATCTTCAATAACTTCAGTATCTGGAATAGCCATTTCAGAATTCAGTTCGGCCACTGCATTAATCTGGGTAGGTCTTTGCAAGGGTGGGCACTAGGAAATACGCCCTCTAAGAAGTTTTAGCCATAGTTGCTGTAAAGCCAATAGTGCCAAACATCGTGTCCGAAAATAAACCAGTGTAACAATAAAAAAGAAACATTGGAGCAACTGCTGCTCAAAAAGTAGTATTAAAAACACCGCAGTTAACAGAAAAGACCAATAAACGAGATCTCAATGAAGTGCTTACATTTGGTGTAAGACAATCCTCTCCCTCTAGAAGCCTCTTGGCAGATTTATGAGAAAATACCACCTGTTCATGGACAACACGATGCTCCGGGAGATTAACTCTGTTTAAAACGGTTTGTCTGAAGAGCCGCTCCCCGTCCTCACTCGTCTGTCCAACCTCTGCATCCCCTGCTGTGCTTTGCTGCCAGACTCCTTAGGAGTACTGCAGGCAGCAGTTAGCAAAGGCCAAAATGAGAGTGTGCTTACCATTAAGCAACTCTCCAGCCGCACTTTCCAGCCGTCACGTGAAGCCCTGGCCACTACTGCTTTTCTTAAAACCAGGGAAGAGCGTAGAGGCGGGACCTCCCGAGGTCTGAGCTCTCCTAAGTGGTACGGAAGGAGCTGAGCGAGGCCAGCAAAGGATCTACCACATCACCTCATTGGAACTTCTTCTCATACACTGCACAGCTTCCAGCCCTCTGATACTCTTTTAACCAGTATCTCATTCATGGCTTCTTCATTTTCAGAGTGTATTAGACTGGAAGGCCTGCGTTCAGTAAATAGTACACCGGACACTGCAATAAATGAAGCCTCATTTCCTACGCTCGTTATTATCCCCATCTTGGGCTTATCCTGCAGTTATTAACTTTCCACCACATAGTCTCTGGAGTAATCCGTGAGTTACAGCCGCAGCCTTTTCCACAGGTGGCTGCACCTCTGTTGTCTCCTTTACCTCCCTGCCTGGGATCAGTTTGCGGGACCACACGTCCTCCCTGAGACCTGTGTTCTGGCGGCACCTGCAGTTGCAATCAGCCAGTGGTTCAAAAGCACCGGTGCAGGACACGAACAGCTAACCAGAAATAGAAACACAAGCACGGACACGGAAGCCTTGACGCCTCGGAAAGCAGGCTGTTGAAAATAAACCGAAATCAGCTCAAGGATCTTCTCCTCACAGGAGGGAAGGTATTGGGTCGTGGTCCTCAGCATCTAGTTGGCTTATTTTTGGCATTAAGGCTAAGCAGGTGATCCATCTATGCTTATCTGTAGTATCTGCATATGGAAAATGGTGTTCTTGGAGATTCTGCTTACACATCAGACGAGATTTTTAAAATGCTATCTATGGTCTTTCAAGCTCTTTTGATAACCAAAGGATTCATTTGCCAGCAAATACCTCTGCAAGAGAGCAAATACATATATTGCAGATATAATTTGCCTGAAAAGAAGCCAACTCAGTTTTCAAAGTCTAAATGGATTAAAGAAAACCAGTCCAGTTTTCTTCTTAAATGAATGCCTGATTATTAGCCTGTCATAAGGGTTAAATTCCAGTGTTGACTGAAACACTCCAAATCTACTGTGAGACTTCTCAGAAGTAGGGTATTGCCTCGTTTTTGAGGATCCCACCAGAAACAAGACATAAGGAGGCTCATTCAGCTCTTTGTATTCGTGATTGTCTTCACTGATCCAGCCTGATCCTTAAGGCACAGATACAAGCTTACGCTTTTACATCAGAAGACCCTAAAACCACAGACATGGTTTTGCTGTTACAAAAGTTTTCCTCCAATCTAGTGGCCTTACCTTAGCATGTAGGCAGTTGTTGGTAAGAGGACAGCAGCACACTTAGCTCTTGCCATCGCTTTGATACCTTCATCACTAACTTCTTCCAGGTGGCTGATAGCCCGGGCTCCTAGTTCAGCTCCAAGCTAAGCAAATTTTCAAGAAAATTACTCACCGTTCTCAATTAATTCAGTAAAGCAATGCTGTTTTCAAATGACCGGAGGAGACAATTCACTACTAATGTAAAATTTACCAAAAGAAAAATCATAAAGAATGCTTGAAAGAACAAATGGAATACAGAGACAAAATATATGCTGATTTACTGCAAGTAAAGTTGATCACAAAACGGTATTAACCATCCACCCAGTGGAAGCATACCTTCAGCGGTGTTTTTAACAGACTAACACACAAACTATGGGACAGCTATGGATAAAACCATTATCAACTCCTTTTCACAAAGTATCCAGCAGAAAATGGTTGACAAAACCGACACTGGTTGCACAACTAATAGGGCAGCTGCTGCCTTCAATGTTGAAGTGCCAAAAATGCTTTTATGATGGATCATGTTTTTGGTTTGGGGGGCTTTTTTGTTGTTGTTGGTTTTTTTTTTTTAAATACAGCAGAGAATAACTTAAGCAGACCCCACAGGAGGGAAGCAACATTTAAATGACAGTGAAATATGGTCTCAGAGTGACTTTCTTTATGAAGATATTTGGGAGCCTATTCTTGACTAAACCATCCCCCTGAGTGTGCTCACTGCACATCTGACTTGTTGCTGCTAACAGGACATTTCAGGAAAAAAGATTTTTCGAGCTGCATAGAAACCATGTTTTTCTCATTCCTGGGTTCAGGGATATCCACCTTCCCCACCTGTATCCCATGTGGAAGATAAGCAAAGTCAATGTTTGATCAGGCAGCACATGTTAGTGCCAGAGGTCAAGGCTTCCTCCCGTGTCCTTAACTCCAAAGCTGGACAAAGGCTGCACTTTCTGTTGTCTGATAGAAATAGATGTCTATGAACGGGCTATTTTATAAAGTCTTGGCAAAGAAAACCTCGGGTTTGAAAACTGCAGTTCTTTTAAAGAGTCAGCTCTTGCAAGAGCAAAAATGGCTTAACTGAATGTTAAGAAAGACGTACCTCGGCGGATTTCATCGGATGGAGTTCATCACCGTGGAAGTTAATCTGCAACCCCATATCTTTTCCAGCCTGAAGAATTCTCCTAGTAGACTCCAGATCAAAGACTCCCTTCTCACAGAACACATCTATATTGTTAACATGTATTTCACCACTTAGTTCAAGTTCTTTCAGTTTAGGGAGATGGTTATTGATAATGTCATCTGCGGCTTCAGTAGCAGTTTTCCCTCTAGTGAAAAGAAAATGTTACGGAGCCGTAAGAATAACATCCTTGAAGTCTGGCAAACATTCAAATCATACATGCAATTACTAGAATATTTAGAAAACGATGCAAATACAAACAACTCAAAAAACCTTCAGATTAAAAAATTTAAAACTACTGGAATTCATGTACTCTCAAACATGAGTTACTTTCCATTCAAAGAATATCAGATTGTATTACTATATATTTTTTATACGGTTGGCGTCTTGGATGCCAACCAAGATATGGGAGATTTTAAAATGAATACTTCTGCTTTCCTATTCATATATCCTGACCTCCTTATACTGTATCCTAAAACACAACTATTAAAAATATGTAAATGATTATTTAAATATGTTAAATGGTATTCATGCAGTATTTTTATGCAAGTATCAAAGCTCAAAGGGGATGTGCAGCACAAATCACTATTTTAAATTTACCTCTCCTCCTTTTATATCATTCAGAGTGATAGCTAGATAACTGTTTCTAAATCAGAGGAGCCTCCCAAGGTTCGATTTGCCAAAGTCAGAACCATTTATGAACCCCTTATGACAGAAAGATAACGCAGGAGAGATCAATAAATGCCTTTGAAAGAGCAAACGATGCAAAAATATGCAGTTGAGTTAGTATTTTGCAATTTCAAGATCTAAAGACAAGTGATGTACCACAGCTAAATGTCTGTGACATCTCAGTCATCTCAGTCTTTCAGCCGCTGCAAGGCATGCGCAGACCAGCATCAGACCAGTGCCACACATGGGTGAGCTGGGAGCTTTACAGTGGCAGTAAATTCAAGAAGCCAAATTCTGCTCTGACTTGCAAACAGGTTGTGCAGTTATAAAGCAGCGCAGAACCCGGCTTATGGCCCTTCTTTTGTTCACCCCTCACTGAAACAGTTGTCGAGGTTGCTCAGGCATTTACCGCGCCAAGCCTTCTCCCTTTTCTTCTCTTACTCAGCAGCCTTCGGAGGAATTTGGACTGAAAGATTAGGACCAGAGCCAAGACAAAACAGAGGGAAACATTAAGTCTTGGTTTCACTTTTTGGGGGACATAATGCCCAAGAATGCAAAACTGCCATTGTTTTAATGCAAGAGACTTCTGCTCAGGACATCACTTTGAAATTTCTTCCTAAAGATGAAAAGGGCCCAGTGAACCCTTGCCAATCAAAAAAAAAAAAATTAGAATCACACATCCCCAAAATCATTACTTTGATTCAAAATGATGACTAGAGGGATGATAGATCAGTTATTTCTTTGCCTCCCTGCTGTGAGCTTTTTAGGTTCAATTCCTAAAGAACTGGAGATACTCCAAGTCTGGAAGTTCCAAGGCTGGAAACATTTTTTAAAAGCAATGGACGGGAACAAGGATCACTATAAACAGACCAGCCTTATTTTAATCCAGGCTGGCTCAGAGTAAAGTAGCCTGCACTGTTCAGCACATATTTCAGTAAGTACTGACTATTACCAATGCACTGTATCATAATCCCACAGAATAACTGTGTTTGTAAGGATCTCCGGAGCTCATCTGATCCAGCCCCTGGTGCAGAGCAGGGTCAATTTGAATTATGTGTCAACGGTGCCTTCTAGAAGCAGAAAATCAGACTGAATTACTGGATACCTAGAATCATGAACAGATACACACAGCAAGTTCTCAACATCTGCCCAAAGCTAATTTCCAGGTGGGAAAAAAGAATAACCACTGCTGGTGAGTCTGCAGGTAGGCTCCGCTAAAGACTCCACATACTGAAGCTTTACAAGACATGCCACACATTGCAAGACCTGGCAACATGGAAGAGTCAGCGCCTTTATCAATTATATGAACTTTCTGGTGATGCTTCTGCTGGAAGAGGCCAGACTTCCAACAGTGAATTAAGCCAAGTGTAAGAAGCAAGCAAATGGCTTTGCACGAACTTAACAAAGCTCCCCGGGAGCAGCCCCGCGGGGATCTAAGCAGCATTTTCCACGAGCAAGCAACACATTGCTCTCGTTTCACATTAAATAGAATGATTTTAAATTGATTCAATGTTAGCAGATTGGCGGTAACAAATTTGCATGACTATGATCACTCCAAAACCACCAGAAGATTATTAGACTTCTAATGGCTATCTAGTCAAGAGTTACCATTAAGTACGTACAACAAAAAAGGGCTTTACGTTTTAAGACCTACATAAATCAAGAAGATTTAAATTAATATCGTTAAATCAATCTTACTCTTTTTTCTGTATGATTTATGCATAACTGAACTACGGGGCAGTTTTATGGAACATAATGATGAAAGAAAACTGGCATGAGCTTAAGTGACTTGGAAGACATCTGTTTAACAGCTTCTAAAATCCACAAGATCATCATCACATTTGCATAAATAATATCAAAGAGCAATTCCCAGCCCCAGGCCTGCAGGCAACAGGATCCCCTTGCGATCCTCTACCGTTCCTGAAGCTGCAGGAAATTCAAGAGTTTAAGAACTGGAGCTCAACAAAACAGGATGCTTCCCTCAGCACGTTACTGGCCCAGATGTTCAGGAGCCAGCCAAAGGCTGAGGACCACGGCTCTGAACATCAGGCCTTGCATCAGGGAAGAACTGCAGAATTCCTCCTGGTCAAACTAAAAACCTGAGGCAGAGACTAAGTTTAAAGGGTAGCAGAAAATTCAAGCAAAATATTCTAGACATGAGCATCTGAATGAAGACAGAAGAGAATTTAAGAAGGCCCAAACTGGAAAATACAGATAATTCAGTATTTCCTTCAGGAAATTTCCTCAAATGCCCAACTACCTTTTCTCCGTATCCTCACTACCTACATTTTGTTATGCTTGACGCGCATCAGTGGGGACAGAACTGTGCAGAGAGTGAGACAGTATACCTGTCCTTCCAACACGTAAGATTGGATATATCTGTAAAAACACCGGAATTTATTTCATTAGTTTACAGAAGTGCTTGAAATATTTTGGTCGGAAAGACTACCGGGATTTGACTGAAATCCTCCCAAGGCTTTTTAGGGGAAGAGGAAAGGAAGGGCAAAGAAATATATATAGTTTGGCATAAAACTTCAATTATATTTTATAGTTAAGTCCTCCAAACTTCAGTAGATTTTCTCGAAAGAAATATTTGGTGTTTTCAGCAGATTTTAGTTACTTTATTCTTAACCATCTTCCAGTTACTGAAGATGATACACAATTCTTTTTGAATAATTACATTAACAAAAGGTAATTTCCCACCCTGCTCCAAATACAGGATAATTAGATTGCAAATTAATGTACTCAGGTCATGTTTGCTTCAGTGTTGGAAGATGTAGAATTTTTGGGGAGTAGTTGGTTTTTTTTAATGAACATCTCTTAAAGATTGCCACAGGATCCTTGTGATGCTAGGCCTGCCTCCATCTTACATGCCTTGTTCTGCGGAAGCCTATTGCTTGGTCTGTCAAAATACATGTTTCACATACACCCACCTAGCTAAAACTCCTCATTAATTCTTTCATACAATGAAATCTAGTAACTCAAAGATGTTATTTTCATCACAGAGAAAAAAATGTCAAAGTGAGACGGGCTAGCTTGTTATGGTTTGTCTACCTGAGCCATCAAAACAGCTGTGATTAAGCACACTTACTGTAATCTTCGACTCGTCTCATACCTGTAAGATGTATGCAGTTCTTCACTGCATGGAAGCATAATTAAGCTTTGTTTACTGAGGTATATGAAGATTACATACAGTATTTTTTTTTCTGTTAGCTGGTCAAAATAAAAGCTCGTGGCAGAGACTAAGCTTGAAGGGTAGCAACAAACCCAAGCAGAAGAACTTTCTGTACAGGAAACCCTGTAATCTGCGTTACGTTCAGTGTGAGCATCAGCTGGAGGCAGGGGTTCTGTGCTAAGCTTATGTTGGTATTTAGTAGCCATTAAATAATGCTTCCCTGTCTTCCTTCAAATTAAAACTTAGGAGACCCTTCTGTAAATACTGGCTATTGTCTCAAATATGTTATATTTTAGGAGAGCTAGGCAGAAGAAACCTTTCTGAAAATAACAGCAAATTTTTCCATACAAAGCAGTAATACTTAACAAGGGCAGGAAAAATCAAGTCGTATTACTTTGGCACAGAATGAGCTCCACAGTACGTTGAAGAAATGCCAATATCCATGGATTGCTTAGCGCGTTCGATCACCCTGAGCATTTTAAGCTCCGTTTCTAAGTTTAAGCCATATCCACTCTTGCACTCAACCAACGTAGATCCTGCCTTGCGCATGCGTTCCAGTCGGTGTTTGAAAGTATTGAACAGCTCTTCTTCTGTGGCCTTCCGAGTGTGTTCCACAGTAAAATGTATTCCTCCCCCAGCCTGGTGGATCTCCATATAGGACGCACCTGCCAGCTTGGGGAAAAAAAAGAAAACAAAAAAACAACACCCCCATACAATTAGGTATTAAATGTGCATTTTCTATCCAAGGGATTCTGCAAAGTGCCTTGAGATCTCTTTGCAGTGAGAGAAAAAAGGACGGGAGGAAAAAAAAAACATTAATTCTTCCTCCCTCCCCCTCCTCTTCTCTCTCCCCTGAAGTGAAGAAATTATGTAAGAATCAACATAAAGAGAATTATTTTGAAGATTTGCTTCCCCCTGACCCCAAGAGGAAAACCTATCTCTAGCTCAAATATTCATTTATGTGGAAAAAAAGAAAGAAAAATTCAAGATTTAGATGGTAGTAGAAGGCAGCACGCCTGTATTGCCTCAATTAATGCAAAAATACATCAAGGCTGGCTGCAAAGGCTGCAGCTATACCCCTCTCTCAGCCTACCAGTATTCAAAAATCATCCTTCTCCCTCAGTTAGATTATCTGACAGAACTTATATATTTTTCTACAGATGAAAAATGGGAGTCACTAGAAAGCAGAAGCAGTTATGCATAAAAAGGGAGAAGAAAAATCCAGCTCTGTATGTCATTACCTTCATTGCAAACTCATGTACCCTATCACCAGCCCACACTGGGTGTGTATGTGCATCTACCAGGCCTAAAGAAAACAAAGTAAACGTACACTCAAGTTATTTCACTGTGTAAGAGAAAAGGTTATGAACAAGCAAACTAAATGGACAGCAGAAGCTCCCCTATAAAGCCTCTAGTGGTTAGAGAAAAAGAGAAATCCAACCAGCCACAAATCTAGGATTTTCTTCAAATGCTATTCATTTTCTTTCCATTTTTTTAAGGTGTGAAACCTTATGCAAAATGTCTCTAGGTAAATGCATCAGTTGCTGACTTTTTTCATGTTGTTTTGATGACGTTTTCAAACTGCGGAAGAAATGATAAATGAAAAACTTTAAAAGAGTTCATTAGACTTTAAGTCTCTGTTCTTTAAAAAAGGCAAACTGCTTAGGCCGGGCTTGTATGCCAGCACTTACTCTAGCAATAGTCCACTTACTCCAGCGGGAGATTTTTCTACAAGCCATGAAACCTACTGAATGCCCAAGGCCATTGCAAACGAAACAGAGGTCTAACAGCTCGTGTGCTAACACCACTTGCAAAGTTTAACGTGCAATGTACTTGCCCAGGTTTATTTTTTTTAATCAGGTAACACTGCAGAGTATGTGACTTAAAACCCTGCGCTGCCCTTTTGCCTCCAAGTGGCTGTGGGCAGGACAGAGAGACTGAGCTCTGCGGCCGAAGAGCTGAGGGGTGGAAATGGTACAGAAAATAGAGGTGAATCTGAAAAGTCACTCGGCAGGCCAGCTATGTTGCCGTTGTGATCTACGATACAACGGAACAGATGTAAGACGAACCAGGAGGAGACAGAGCTCCACTGTGAAGGCCAGAAAACCATCCCGAGTGCTGCGATTTTCTCCCTGCAGCACTCCCGATGAGGAAGCTACGATACTCTGCCCCTCAACACAAGATATAGTCAAACAGGTACTGAATACAGAGGAAAAAGGACGGAGGGACGTTTAATACACGTTTACTTTGTCTCTAAGCACTTGCCGCCATTTGCCATTGTATCCTTATGAAAAAATACACCTACCTGGTAACACACACTTCCCAGAGCAGTCAATTATTTTTTCAAATGTTGCTCCTGAAAACTGATTGCGAATAACATCTGCCTGACCCACAGCTTTGATACAACCATCTCTGCAAACAACAGACAACAAACAAAGGAAGCGTGAGCCTGTTGAAAAGTCGAGCGCTCACTGACAGACCTCCTGGAGCAACAACTCCCTGAAAGCAGGGGCAGGGACCGTCAACAAGACTGAAGATGCACGCAGGAGGTGGTTTCCTAATCCTATGGATGCACAGAAAAGGGTGGGGTAATGCTGTGCACTTCAAGTTGTATGCCGTAACACCTGTCACGTCCTCTGCTTAGATCCCTCAGGATGATACCACCGTAGTCTTTTGTTCTAATTTCTGCTAGGCAACATTATTTTTCTCTGGTGGATCAGCAAATGTACAGCATTCCTCCAGCACGTAACCGCAGGGCACTCTTCCCCTCACAGAAATCAAACCGTCATCGCCAGCCTCCACTGCCTGGACCTGAATCATACCCTTGTGCCCTTGGAAGCCATTAGGGATAAATCTCTTTGGGGCTGATCTTCCATTCAATAGCAGTTTTCTGCCGGCGGAGCTCGAGGATGGCACTGGGAACCCTACACGGCAGTGGAGGCAGCCGGGCCCGGAGCCCCACCTCGCCTACGCCAGAGGGGCTTCCCGGGGCGCCGGCGGCACCTCTGTCCTTTAAGCCTTGTCTTTCTCCAGCTCTTTTCCAGGCACTGGGATAGTAACCGGGCGTCATCACGGGTACCGCACCGACGGTACCTCTGTGCTACATGGCTGAGCTTTTAAGCAGCAAATAGCGGTTGGAGCATTTAGAAATGGGAGAGGACAGATGTAATTCATTCGTTATTGACTACCATTTCATTAATTACACAAACTACTTACAGGATTGCTATTAGTTCACCTAGAGGCCAAGCAGAGGCAGAAGAGGGTTGCAGCTGCGACCACCGCCAGGCTACAAGTGACCTTTACGAGTCTGGAAGCGCGCACAGGGCACGACAGAAGAAGTTACCAGGATATGGATACCCGCCCCCCCCGCCCCGTCCGCCCCGACCCCGCACTCACAGCCCCACGACCAGGCTGGCGTCCCGCAGCACGGGCAGGCCGCCGGCAGCCTCCCGCAGCAGGTACTCCTCGCCCCGGCCGCAGACCAGCACCAGCTGCTGGGCGTTCTCCAGCAGCAGCCGGTAGCGCTCCGCCATGGCGGCCGGCAGGGCGGCAAATGGCGGGCGGGGCGGGCCGGGGCCGCCGCTCGGCTCAGAGGCCCCCGGGGCGGTGCGGGCTGAGGGCGGAGTGGGGGGGGGTGATGTCTCCGGCCTCGGCCCCGGCCGGTCTTTCCTCACCAACTTCCCAACAGAGGGTGAGGGCACGGAGGGAGGTGGCCAGCAGGGCGAGGGAGGTGGTTGCCCCCCCCTCTACTCTGCCCTGGTGAGGCCCCATCCGGAATACTGCGTGCAGGCCTGGGGTCCCCAGCGCAAGAAGGATGTGGGGCTGCCGGAGCGGGTCCCGAGGAGGGCCACGAAGATGGTCAGAGGGCTGGAGCCCCTCTCCTACGGAGAAAGGTTGAGGCAACTGGGCTTGTTCAGCTCAGAGAAGAGAAGGCTCCGGGGAGACCTCACTGCGGCCTCCCAGTACTTAAAGGGAGCCTATAAACGG